>JNDS01002586.1:0-27434 GCA_000697035.1 Rhizopus stolonifer B9770
CATTTTTTTTTTTTTTTTTTTTTTTTTTTTTTTTTTTACAAATATTCTTGTTTTAAACAAACCTGGTGATATTTGAGTTTGTTTTTAAAGTGCTCGTTCAAAGGGATATTTATACGGCTTAAAAGACGCGCTTTCTTTTCCTCAACAACAACCAAGAGGTCTGTAAGTTTTTCCGGTATATTGATTGGCTCATTTTGTTCACTTTCATTTCGCTCATTCTGTTCATTCTGTTCATTTTGTTCATTTTGTTCATTTTGTTCATTTTGTTCTCTTCGTTGTGTTGGTTGTTGAAGATCTTGAATCATGGCAGCAAATGATCTTTTTTTTTCATTTTGAATTACTCGTAGATCAAAGGTGTCATTGATGGCGATTTCAGCTGGAATGTGGCTAATCGAGTTCGATTCGATCTTTTTTAAGATTAAATTCAATTTTCTATACAGCATTTCTGCATGTTCTACTTTTCCACTCTCCATTTTTTTTTTTTTTTTTTTTTTTGAGAAATAGTAAGAAAAAAAAAAAAGCTGTAAAAAGATTTTTGCTTATTTGTTTTGCATAATTGTTCAAAATCTCCACACCAATATGATAGCAAACGATGTGTATTGAATTTACAGGCGAGTCCCTCTTAATTTATTACATAGGGCTTTGTCAAAATGTTGATTAAACAGCTTATATCGATTTAAAGGTTTTCAACCCCTTAACCAAACTTGAATTTTTGATTTGGATCAATGTCCCCTTTTTTTTTTTTCAATCACTTGGTGTGCTGATATTGTTGTCACCTTGAAAATAGGCACAAGCGACAGCTCGTTTTGAGAGTTTTAATAAACTTTTTTCAGAAAGCATCACAGCAATAGCAAGTTTATTTTTTTAATTTTTAAATCCTTAAATAAGGCTTGGTTTTGAGAATTCAGGTGGGGCCATATTACCCTCTTTCTCTGTCATCAAGGGTATTTCTTCAATTTCTTCAGTGGAAGGTAATTCAAGTAAGCGTGGCCATTGAACAAATTGGTTTCCATGTTTGATTGCAAATCGAACACCGGAGATCAAGACAGAAACCCAAAACAATAAAAGTAAGACATACGAAGTAACAGATTTGAATCCGGAGTAGCTGGGACGGAAGATGTTTGTGAAAAGCATAAAGAAAGCGAAGAACATAATATAAGGTACCTTTGAAGACATTAGTCTCTACTGCATTTCTTATTATATACAAACTTACAACTCGAATACGAAGCGATCTGTCATCTTCAGTAGGCAAGGCTTCTTTACCAAGGCGATATCTTCCAAGGAACAAATCAAACGAATCTTGACGGAAACCGTCCATGAAATTATTTTTGCAGTATCGAACAATGGAATTTTGTAAGTCTCTTAATGCTCCAACTTTTGTACGCTGCCCAGTTCTAACAAAAAAAAAGTTTAAGCATAATTCCCAGTAGTATAGTTTTCAATTATATTTTACCTTGTAAAGTCAGTTTTAAGTGCACCAGTACCAGAATAGACGCAACTGACGCCATCAGCATGATCAGCCCAAACTGGAAAAAAAAAAACTTTAGAAACAACCATTTTTTTTTTTTTTTTTTTTTTTTGGATAATTACCATTTCTATATACATTCATCAACTCTTCTTGATCTTCTACTTTTTGTTCAGATCCAAGGATACCAAGTTCACGTAACTGTTGAGTCAAAACCCAACGGGCAATAGTGCTCTGAACTACATTGGTACGATCCAAGCAATCCATACAATTGGTACGTACGACCGAAGTCTGTGTCTTTTTGATTTCTCCCTGAGCATTCGAATATAGGTATCTAGCAGTAATGTTACTATAAAGTTCCTTCCTCTGACAAGTATATCGTTTTTACCCTTGTTCTATCAATGAATCTTTTAATTGGTTTATCAAAAGATCGATACGGTGCCAGCGCATCTTGGAACATTCAGCGTGAAAATCAAAATGAACGTAGTGGATACGAGGGTCATTCAATTGTTCTACTGTACGGGCATACGCTTGACTCATGGGCAGTTCATATCCTTTCTTGTTAACCAAGTTGACCAACGTTTGAGGTCCATAAAAACGAATTTGTTCATCAAAATGAGCTCGAGCAGCAGCAAGCTAAAGATCATATCATCAATATAAATACAGAATGTAAACACGGGCATTCATTTTCTCTTACACTTCGTCGTGTTTCACCGATCCAGAGTTTAGGTGTATATTTGAGATTGATGATTTGTGCCCAATAAACAGGAATGGAACCTCTTGTCTGAACATAAGAAAGTTGAGAATCTTCATAAATGACAAATTGTTCTGTTTCTACAAAGTTAGATACGTGTCCGTTTTCGTCGATACCACGGGAAAAATAACGCGTGCCAGGTCTATGTCTACTTCTACGAGTAATCAAGCCCCAAGTGAAAGTCTTGTTGTTTATTTTGCTTTGGCTTATCTCTACAACTGTTTTTTTTGTAACAAGGTTTGGTTATATTATTCTTTGCTTATTTATACATTTACTTACATCCTTGCATGACAGGTAAAATATATTCAGATAACTGCAATAATAGTGAGTTACTTTTTCTTTTTTCTTTCTTTTTTTTTCTGTAAATAAAGCAATTACGTTTACGTTAAGATCAATTAGTTTAGAAGATACAAATTTGTTCCAAAAAAATCTTTCATCTGCCTAATATGGTGTTAATTAATTGCATTGAAACGCTTACAAGCTCACCCTTTTGTACAAAGAATCAGAATCATTTAACCCAGTTTGTCTTTGCATTGATTGTGTCAAATCATAGTCGTAAGAGAAATAAAATGTATTGGTTCTAAGATGAGACTCCAACAGACTGACATAATATTGCTCTTGCTCTTTCTATGTAAACAATATCAGCATATAGCTTGTGGTGAAAAGGTTTGTATATCTCTACCTGTTCTTCTGTCAGTGTATCTAAGTGTTTGGCTAAAGGCAATATTTGAAAAGCACCCACACGGTAAATGTTTTTTCCTTTAATAGAACCCACAATTTCTCTTTCAGTAATAGTCAGCATGTAATCGCCAGACAAAAGCTGAATGAAGCCCATCAAACCGTAGATGTATGAGGTGCTTTCTTGTTCAACTGGACTAGGAAGTTTATCTGTGATAATTTTTAGTTTGAAGTTTTTTTTTGTGAATGTATGTGTGATGCTAAATAACCTGTTATTTGAATGCTGCTGTCTTTGCGGTTGACTAATAACAATGATTCTGATTGTACAGGTGCTACAATGTAAGCATCCTTAGTAGTGTATCTAAAGCCCAAATATGTTAAATATTTCTTTCAATAAAAAGCATCATCTATAGTTTTACAGTTTAAAATCTCTATGCATTCCAATATTTCAAAAACAAAAAAGAAAAAAGAAACGTGGAGTTTTTGAGGAAATTAAAGTTTGAAATAGGGCTTCGAAAAGATTCAGCGATCACATGTTTATTCTTTTTTTTTCATGACACCTCCTTATTACACCCAGCTCGACCCTCCCTTGCCACCCAACCCAACACTTTCTGAAGTACGCATCAACAAATCGATTAAAATCGATCACCAGGCTCAGTTAAATACATTGAAGAGTGCAGTAGATTCATTTAGACAGCAAAAACCATTTTGGATCGAAGTGGCTGTGTTGGATCGTCTTCATTATAAAAACTTGAATCAGCAAAAGCCGTTTCACCGATTCAAGAGATCAATGGAATTGAGAACATTAATAAAAAGATTGAAAAGCTTAGCCTTAGATAAGGAATTGGAAAGACTATACACCTCCTTTTGGAACGTCAAAACGTAAATTCTAAAAAAAAAAAAAAGAAGACAGACATATTCATTTTGCTTACGGTATGTGTAGACTGGACAAATGTACAGGGAGATGGTCTTTTATACCAAGCAAAGAGTCGGTTGAATACTGCATGCATCGACTGGTTGGAGCAAATTTAATATTAGACAAACTCAAGATTGCGTTGATCGAAACCTACAGAGCTAATTCGACCTTACTCAAGTTGGAACATTTTGTGTCTCTAGCCTTGGTTTATATGGGTCTTTGTAGTCGTCTTTATAGATTGTGTCATATTTGGGCGAACGAAATTGAAGATTGTTATAATCAACTTTATCAATGGTCTGCGGCTTTCCCAACAGGATTTAAACAGAAACATTTGGAAGCATTTACGAGCTCCAATAATCTTGTCTGCACAGAAACTACTATGAAGGAAGCACGAAATACTTTTGCTAAAAAGTGGACGTCTTCTAAATCAAGCATTCATCACAAAGTGCATTTAGAGACCTATTTGGCCAATCAGGATATTTTAAATAAGGTCAAAGAAATTGAAAAAGAGGTGGGCATCAAAGCAGATCCCATACTTGGGATCAATCAAGATTTAGACTTGGAAGATTTAGGAGGTAAAAACAAAGGCAAAGAATGGAAAAGTATGTTTATTCTTTTTTTTTCTTTTTTTTTTTGCTTTAGAAATTATCGAGCGATAGTCAAGAATTAAAATTTTGTGTTTTTATTGATATGTTTGGAACAATAAACTTGGGAATATTATCAACAAAATTGTAAAAAAAAATGAACATATCGATATGTTATTGAAAAACAATATTGAATTATAGCTAACTATCAAACTGTTGAGTGTATCTTGTATTTACACCTCATTTTTTTAGAGTATTGAAGTTGTCAAAAATAACGGGGTAATTATTTTATTTCGGTTGTAGAATTCACATCTTGTTTATTCTTTTTTTATATTTTTTTATTTATTTAACACATGTCAGATTATAGCAAATCAAACAATTCACTTATTCGACGCGAACCTTGGTACTTTAACCCAACACTCATCTGGCTTTTGAAGTCAAC
This sequence comes from Rhizopus stolonifer B9770, assembly GCA_000697035.1. Taxonomy (NCBI): domain Eukaryota; kingdom Fungi; phylum Mucoromycota; class Mucoromycetes; order Mucorales; family Rhizopodaceae; genus Rhizopus; species Rhizopus stolonifer. The sequence goes on from JNDS01002586.1 coordinate 4,840, forward strand.
GGCTATCAACATCGTTTTACCTTTCTTTAATGGGGTCATGCTTGGCTTCGGTGAGATTTTGGCCAATGAACTGATTTTCAAGTACGGCTGGTTTGGACGCTCTCTTCCTCAGCTCGGATTACATAACAGTACGCCTCCAAGTGCAACAGTTGAATATAGAAAGGCAGTGAATTCAGCTATTAAAAGAGAAGAGCAGCAACAGAAGGAACTACTGAAGTTGGACTAAGAGAAATGACATAATAGTTTTATAGATTGCTCTCTTCCTATGGCCCTTGCACAGATATTCGTAATAAATCAATGATTTAAAACAACAAACAACAGCAAAAAAAAAAAAAAAAAAGGTTTTTATACACCCTCTGAGACAAACATTCAAATTGAAGGTTAGAACACAAAGAATTGTATCTAATGTACGGGATATCAAAGGCGATATACACTTATTTACTTGAGTTGGTTTAACCTTGTATTTTCTTTCTGAGTGTAATAAAACTTATGGGCTAACGAACGCCATTTGGTAATGTTTGGGCCAAATGCATCAAAATTGAATACAAAAAGCGTCTCTTATTTTGATATAAGACCAAGTTCGTCATTTATTTGTCATCTTTATCTTGCAGTTTAAATTCATTCTTTACATCATTATACCAATGTGATCCTTAGGGGCATAGGCTAATGCTTAATTGAATACCTTTTATTTTCTTTTATATTTATTTCTAAACACAATGTTTCTAATCTTTTCCATTTACTAAAAGATTTCATCATTTCCTAGGAAAGTATACTCTGCTGTAGTGAATTGGTCTTCCGGATCCAGACTGTTACAATGGTTAGGTATAGATAATTAATCAGTTACGCTTAATTCTTCATGAAGTATACACGAGATACAACCCCCCCCCCCTATTATCATAACATATTTCACCATTAATGTTAAATGTCTTATTTCACATTGGACTATTTAATGCGCAAAATCAGATAGAGACTATCATAGTTTGTGCACATACATATTCAGATAGACAGATGTCTGGAACGCTTGTTTTGCACTTTTTGCCAGTTCCCACTGTTGGTTCCTTTATTACGTGTTTTATTTGTGGGACAAGAATGGATAGCTTATTCTTCAGAAAAAGAGAACACGAAATACAAAGCATATGTGTTTACCATTTTCAGTATACTTTGGAGCAAGATTACTTCCAATGTTTGTTAGCGTTTACTTTTAACCGTCACGGGTTTTATTTCACTTGCGAAAAATAAACCACAACTTCTTTTTCTTTTAAAAATGTCTGAAGGATTGACAACAACCAACAATGTCAAAATTGTAGAAAGCAAGCCGACATTACAGAAATTTGACGAGATTACCAACAAATGGGTCAATCTGACTGTACAGGCTTTCAAGTAATTTCACATAGTTGATAATGACTTGTATATTCATTTTTTTTTATATATATCCCCTTTTTTTTTATAGCTTAGAATCCATGAAAGAAGATTTTCGACAGGTTTTACCTAAAGAAGGAATAGATGAATTAGAGAATGCCCATGTACAAGCACAAGACTTTATAGATGCTGAACTAAGGGTAAAGGCAGGATATAAAAGGGACGGGGGCATGATAACAATAGGCAGGAACCAATTTTTTTTTTTTTTTTTTTTTTTATTTAGGGCAAACTACAGGAAACAAAAGAGAAATACCAATTAAATAAAAAAATGCAACATCTAGATCTGTTGATAAAAGAAGCAAAGGATAGGCCGCCCGTAGAAAGAAGGTAGAATAAGAAGGGGATGTTATACATATACATTAATATCGAAAAAGTATCCTTCCAACAGCAGATCGAGTTGTTAGGAGTGTTCTGTATGAAGCCCAGGAGAAGAAGAAGACACGGCTACAAGAAGAACTCCAAACTGTAAGGGGTGAAAGATAAAGAAAATGATAAAAAGGAGGCGGAGGAAAACTAATATTGTTATTAGTTGGAAGCAGAGAACAGCTTATTAATAGAACAATTAACCCAAAAGAAAAAGGAACTAAAAGATGAATTTAAAGACATAAACGAGACATTAGAGGATGCTGAGAAGGCACGTACACTATATATATGTATATGATTGTTAATAATTGTTTATGACGCAATAGGCTTTAGAAATTGTATTTGATATCCCCATCGACGACGCGATAGAAATGTCTATTAGATTAGATACAGCAAATATATAAGGAGACAAAGAAAGAAAGAAAAGAGAATGTGACAGGAAGAGAAAGAAAAAGACTAAAATTCTCATTTCTTTTCCCTTTCTTTCTCCTTATTCAATGTACAAATATTATTAATGGGATCACCTAATTCAATGGAAAACACAATCTTAATCATTACATGCATTCTACTCTTTATGTTTATTTCATCCATAATTGCTATTCTTTACAAGAAGAGGGATCTCTTACTAAAACGGCGTGGTAGCAGTACAAATAGAGATGAATTATGGAAAGACATTAAACACGATTTTGAATTAATTGATAATACTCAGCATATGCAAGTTATAAAAATGAGTGAAAGTGTATCATTCGATTACCCTCGATCACCTCTTCCAGTTTATCAAAAATAATTCTACTTCTGCATATCATAATAAAGTTTTATATATATATATATTTATTTTATAATTCATTACCAATCGTCACCCAATAATCGCGTAGGTTGTTTTTTCTACCAAAGATCTCCAAATATTTACCGTTTGGCACTAACTCCTCAATTAACTCATACAACTCTTCCGGTTTTTGACTTTGTCCTCTTCTTTCTGAGAAAATAACATCTGATCCGACAGAGTGTCGGCAATTAGGTGGATCATCTCCCTTTTTACCCACTAGACAAGTTTCCTTAGCATGCTGAAGGTAGTATCCATGCCCTTTAGCCATTCTTCGGTTCACTGTTTGTTTCACCCAGGTAATATCATCTACATATGTATAGCCCCATTTTTCCATCAATTCAAATGCCTTTGCATACTTGTTATTAATCACCCAGATAAAAAGGAAGCCGTTCTTTTGTAGTTTTGGTATAGGAATATCTTCTATACAAATATCAGGTAATTGTTGGTATGCAATGGCGACACCTCGAGTAGGTGCATGTGTGGCAAGTTGCCATGGTGGATCGGTTACGATCACATCGAATTGTACTTCTTTAGCTAATGACTTTATATGTAACAATTAGTTTTTTCTTTCTTTTTATTTTCAAATATAGTGAAAAAAAAAATGGTACTTACGTCCCAATCATAAGTCATGACATTAGCATTAATTGGTATACACCATTCTGGTGCTTCAAATTCTTCCAGATCTATATTTTTTTCTTCAATTTAGAGGTGCTTATTTTCAGTTAAGTCTCATGCTTTTCTTTTTTACCTTGATCATCCAAATCGTTTGAATTGTTCGTGCCCAACTTTTCTTCCAGTTGCGTAATTTGTGATCGAATAGCTTCTATTTGAAGTTCCAAATCAATTTCTTGTCTTAGTAAACCCTTAAGGGTTTTGTCTGAGACAGTCTCTTCATGTAGGTCTTCTAAATTCGACAAAGGCGTTGATTCTCTAGAAGACATAAACAACTGGAAGAAAAACAAAAACTCGCGATAAAAAAAAAAAAAAAAAAAAAAAAAAAAAAACGTCAAGGACTACTTTTTGACAGCAAACTCCGTCAAACCGGAAAAGTGTTTAGAACAATGCAACTTGCTATTTCATATTCGAATCAGGTATGTAAGTACAGGTCGATTTCATTAATTTACTCGGCAGAATCGAATGTACATATCTGATGGGGGTATACTGAGCATTCCCTATTTCACGGGTACTTCCGTTCTGAGGGCCATTCGGTTATGCCTCACTTTTTAGACTTTTGTATACTTCAAAGTATTTTAAATACAAGTCCTAACTTGCCTATCATTAATTAAATAGCTAGGTCGTATAAATAGATCAAAGTAGTATAAGCAGGATAGACTTATCTCAGCTCTTTTCGATCAAGACATCAAAGAGCACCGATGGGCTTTTTATATTCGCTGTAGCTCAACGCTTATTTTTTTTTTTTTTTTTTTGAAAATATGATTATCTTTTTACATATTAAAAAAATACTACCAATCATTTTGAGCAATCGAAAATTGTGAGATCAACCACGCCTACTACCCGAACACTAACTACTCAATTATTTGACTTGAATCAAAGGCTGAAAAGTTCCTTTTCGGAAAGTATCTTTAAACAGCGCAATCCCGTTTTTTCTGCACATGTGGCTACATGGTTATATTGATTGGCTTTTGGCTATTCTTTAAGGAAGAAAATAAAAATATAATGAAACTGTTATATGCCTTGCTTTCTTTCTTTTCAAATACTTTTTCTTAGATAGCAATGAAAAAGATTACTTGCACAATGAATATTAGACAATATCCCACTTCAAAATTGATAGAAATTGTTTCTGATTTATTGGAATCTATTTTGCATTCTAATAGACTTATACCAGACAAAAACATCACTCATTTTCACTCAAGATCGATACCAAACATCAACATATTATCTTATATTTCAAGGATATACAAATTTGCACCATTTGACAATGAAGCCTTAATATCCATGCTCATTTATTTTGATCGCATTACAAAATTCAATCAAGATTTTCATATTAACGCATATAGTATTCATAGACTGCTTATTACCAGGTAAAAAAAGTAAATGTTTACCTTGTGGGCCACTCTTAATCATAAATGCGTAGTATTGTAATCGCATCAAAATTCACATCAGACATATTTTATTCAAACAGTCGATATGCTAAAGTAGGAGGCATCACCTTGCAAGAGCTTAACCAACTAGAGCTCCAATTTCTGTTCTCTGTTGGCTTTCGGTTACATGTCACACTAGAGGACCTGCAAGAATATGCAGATCAGTTATTATCGCACGCCATCACACTGTCCGTACCTCAAAACAAAGAGAAACATTCAACATCATACACTCTAGCAAGTAAATCTCTTTTACCTTTGTCTCCTCCTTACCCAAGTAAACCGAAACGCCATCATCCTTATCAAAGACCCAATCAAAGATCACAATGTCTATCTCCAAAGCGGCTACCACTCGGTTAGCATTTAAATATATAAACTGACATTCATTTTACCACGTATAATTGTTTAGTAAGCTCAAGTGGAATATTGTGTCATTTTACTGCTCTTATTGTTTATTTGTTTCAACTCGAATATAAAACTGAGACAGGGTATTTAGTCAGATCAAAATCTTATTCTCATTTTTAAGACATTATATAATTTATTAATTTATGTTGTAATTCACTTGTGTTGTGCTCCACTATTGTAAATAGGAGATAAATACTGTATATTTAGATTAGGCGAGTATTGCTGAGAGAGGCTGCTAGAATAAGTTTGAGAATGCGACGGTTGAGCATGCAACGGTTGAGGCGTATGATTGGTAGGTTCATGAACTGGCAGCTCAAAAGGCTTTTCGTCATGTTCCGTCCTATCAATCTTTGTACGATTTGGCTTGATACAGGTCCGGATAGAGTAACATAGGAAGGCCAAGAACAGGCTGACAACAGATCCGATGGTAAACCAGATGGCATTTCCGGCATGTCCCTGCCAGTCTTCCGAGGCTCTGCTAATGGCTTTGACAGAACTAATCACAAGTACAAGTCCCATGATGAGCGCCGCTAGCATGACTAAAAAAGTAAATCCGGTCCAGAAAGCCATAATACCACTACGTGCTCTCTGTCCGCGCTTCATTCGTTTGCAACACAAGGAAGGCAAGGAGCTTAACCAGAGCAAGAAACTGAGTCCGGCACCAATAAAGTATAATATAAAATTAGCAGTAAATACATGATTGATCAAACCGCTGGAGGCATAGTTTGGAAGCATCTGATTGAAGCCAGTCGTTGTGGCCCAGTTGTATCCAGGGACGGCTTTGCTACAGCTTTCTATGGATGAATAAGCCTTCCCTTGGCAATAATTCCTATTAAAAAAAAAATGGGTATTAGATGAAAAAGGAAGTTATATAAAAACAAACTTGCCATAGCCCAAAATCATAAGACAAATCGTATTGAGGGCTAAGAGCGTGAACAAAACTAATTATATTAATAAACGGCTTGTTGGATAACTGACCAATCAATATGAATAGTCCAAGTATAAAGGAAGCAAACAAAAAGAATGAAGCTAGTAAACCAAGTAGGTACCTCGACATTATATTGTGTTTAGAAGAGAACAAGAGAAAAGAAAAATTATAAAAAAAAGTGTTACTAACGTATAAAATAAGAAACCCTTTGACATTTAGTAAAGGGTCCACTGATAAACGATCCAATGAAATTCATGTAAGCTGAGTTGAGGGTTTTGTTTCATCTGAACAATATTGTATTGTTTTTTTTTAAAAAAAAAAAAAAAAAAAAAAAAAAAAAACGAACGAAGGAGACACACAATTTATTGTCCATGCCTCTCTCTTTTTGTTATTTACAAAAGAAAGGGATTATATTATGAAGGAAAATCATGAGAAAATGAAAAAGGGATGCAAATAAAAAAAAAAAAAGTTATTAGTGATTCGAGGCATCTGTATTCCACTGTCTATCAGAAGCGTGCTGAGCAGCAATGTCACGGAAATAGGCTTGAGCTTGAGCACCATTCTCTAGACTACCTGCCATACCGTCTAATGCTAAACTGTTGGGAATACTTCGTACAATTGGTCTATCGAGCGACTGCATAGAATTGATGGATCGATGAATAGGTGGTATTTCCTCTGGGCTCAACATCACAGATGGATCGGGTACTTCAGAAGTCCAATTGTCTTCAGCAGAATCTGGGTTTTGTTCTGTCTCTGGTGGATACATAACATTGTCTTCAGTATAACTCTGGATATAATCTTTGATCCAAGGATGGTCCAATAATTCTTCAGCACTTGGTCTCTTTGTAGGATCCCGAACAAAGCATTTTCTCAAAAAGTCAATACCAGACTCTGAGAGTTGCGATGCATCAGGTAAAGGAGGATGCCCAGTAACTACATGATACATGACCGACCATTCATTTTCTAACGTACTCCATGGTCTTCTTCCTGTAGCCATTTGAACAATACAACAACCAAGAGACCAGATGTCCATTGAGCCCTTTCGTCCTGTGTTTCCACCTGTAATCACCTCAGGTGCCTACAATAGAGTGAGCAAACGTGATACTTTTTACACAACTGTTAAGTAAACTTACCATATACATGGGCGTACCAGCTAAACTGTTGACATTCATATGCATTGTAGTACGACCCATAGTTTTCTGACCCTTTGCTAATATCTTTGCCGCACCAAAATCAGTAAACTTTAATTGTCCTTGATAATCAATCAAAATATCTAGAAAAGAAATTTAAGTAAAAAGCAATCAAGTCTATTTTTTCAAGCGCTTTACTGTCAGGTTTGATATCTCTATGCACAATATTATTTTCGTGTAAATAAGCGAGACCACTCAGCAGCTGATATGCATAATCGACTACGTAAAGCTCATCTTCAATTCGTCCACCATGATCCAACAGGGCACCCAAGCTTCCGTTTTCACAGTATTCCATAAATATATAAACGCGGTCTCTGTGTACTTCCTATAAACCAAAAAAAAAAAAAATCAACCACTTTTCTCTTTCTTTTAAATTTAAAATGATAATTACCATTCCGTAATATTGAACAATATTTCTGTGATGAAGCATCTCCATCACGTTCATTTCTTCCTTGATAGATTTATGAAGAGCAGAAAGAGAGCTTGAGTCAGGGAAACGAATTTCTTTCACAGCCATAACGGAGGAAGTGTCCAGGTTAATAGCCAGATAAACCGAACCAAAAGTACCTGCACCGATGAAACGACCTTGCTGCCAACGGAAGGAGATATTGGAAGAGGAAGGAGCCAAGAAGACAAGCGATTGATCTTCTGGTTTCTGATCGTCCAATATTTTACCAATCACCTTGCGCTCTTTTTCATCATCGTTACGTTTGTTTTCGATCTCTGAAATCTTTCGCATCCAGGAATCACGAATATATATCACGCCACCTCCACCTGCTGTGATCGCTGCATCATTGGCTGCACCAAACGTCGAGCTTGTCGTGATGTTATCCTTGTCAGAGCTCTTGGAAGCCATGTACGAGTTTCGTTTAGCTGTCATACCATGAAGTCGTTGCTGCTCAGATTTGATCTGCATTTCATACGTGTAACGCGTGCCCAAGACATCAAAATGAGAAATAAGTAGCGCAACACATCTTGCTACCTTGCTCTGAAGTGTTGCAAATTCGTGTTCATTCAATGCCAGTATGTTGGCGCCACGTGTCATCAGATGGACAAACTCCAAGGCGGCCACAGCCCAACGAAACGTTTTGCGATCCGAGGGTATACAGTCATCCGTAATAAAACAAATCCAGTCAATAGCGAGTCTAACCAACTTGAGATCCAATTGTAATCGCACCACAAGCTCAAGGAATTTAGCTGCTCGCATACCAAAATCGCTTGCAAAACTAAAGCATTCCTCCACCAACTCTTGACAACCCAATGACAAGGTTTGTTCACGAATCGTAGCCACACTTGAGATGGTCGAATCAGCTAGTTTGAATACCGTCATCTTAATCTTGGTCAACTCTCGGTTGATTTTGGGTATGTGTGCTCTTTGTTCTTGAATTGTTTCCACTCCAGCGTGTTGTACTGCATTCCAAAAGGCAGTTTTGGCAGGTCCCAAATCGCTTGAATCACCCGTGACAAGTCTTACACGTCGTGTTTTGATACCCAGATTAATAGACGGTAAAGCGACTCGGACCACTTCACCACTCCACATGATGTTTTGCCAGGGCGAAAATATTAAAATGTAATCTTGTGGATTATCTGCATTGCTGATTAAAGGTGTGGCAAGAGAAGTCTTGTCGAGCGCAAAACATGATTTTACAATACGTTTAATCAACTCTTCACGACCAAATAATGAAGGTGATGCTATAATATAGATGCGGTCTTCTTCAAACGAGCCTGTATATAGCAAAAAGTGACCGGTGTCAGCAAGACAAGTAAGGAACTTGTCCATATTTTCGTTTTCCACAACATATTCTGCAGCATTTTCAAATTGACCCATAAAGAATCTAAATACCTGTTATGAGTAATCTAAAGCATTTTTTCTTTTCTTTTCGTTTGCTTACTTTGCAAACTGCAGTAATTTTCTTGCCCGCATTCGCATTGTGTGTAATAATTGTGTGAATTTATGTTCAATAGCCTCACCCACTGCTTCTGAGGGTATCTGTAGGCTTGATATATAATCCCGCATAACATCCACTAACAATCTATTGGTCAATGAACTTGGTTGAAACAAAGGTTAGCTCCCATTATAGCCTTTTTCTTCTTTTGTTACCAAAACTGTTCAGCGCATTCCCAATCTGCCTTATCCACTGCATGACATACTGTTCCCTTCAAAAAGGCCCATTCCTTTTCCATCACTTCACATTCCCTTAAACTATTTTCTTTCTCTACTTTGAGTTTCCAGGTAATAAGTTTAAAGTAAAATCGAACTGATTCCATAAGAACATCATCATAGTCTTTGTTGATAGATTCATCTGGGGATAATCCCCAACCAGGAGCAGAATCCATGATATCCTGGTACTGGAGTCTGACTCTACAAGCCAACGAAAGTAATCCACGGTAATCTTCCATCATAGCATCCACCATCTGTTTAGGTGGTTCACTCGTACGGTCCTTATATTCTAAACGAAGTTTGAGAGCTTCTTGTACGAGTGAAATAGGAAAGTAAGCCAACTGTCGAAGCTGAGAAGTAAAAGAAGGCAAGGCCATATCCTTGAATGATTTTGAATAATAAATCATGGTTTGTTTTGATTTGACGAGCAATAAGTTAAGCGCTGATAGTGTACGCTTATCAAAGGTATCTTGAAGGGCGGACTCTTTCAAAAGTCTTTCTACAAAGGAGGTATCGTTCTTGGTGGTGTCTCTGGTTTCTTTTGTCACTATTGTGGCGTCCTCAGATATCTTTCTGGCAATCTGTAAGTCTTCCGAGCCCGTCCAGTTTCTCAAGATTTTGTACTGCATGCTTAAGCTGCGTGTAATTGTGCACCAAGCGTTTAGGGCATCGAGCTTTGTTTGGAATTCAAAAGAGCCGTAATCCGGATGAGCTTGTATGATGGCAGCTCGAGTTGTATAAAGTGATTCAATACGATCCATATTTTTTAGCACTTCGGCTACTTTTCGAAGAGCCAGACCTTGATCCTCTTTACTGTCGAGTTTGAATTCAACAACCATTTTTAAAATGCTTTCAATTTCCTTTCGACTATCTTCCAAGCATTTCTGTTCTTCAATCAATGTTCTTCCACGTAATAAGGCACGAAGTGCTAACCAGATTTCCTGTGTAGGTGTTTGCTTTTGGAATTTATCTGAGCTGGACAATCTCTTCTTTTCTGACTTGATGACTTCTCCCATTAAAACAGATTGAAGCATTTGCTGCCATTCCAATCGTTCATGAGTAATCTCGGGAGGAGCTGAATGTTGGTTGCGTGCATAAAGACCACTAAGTGTGGCTTCTTCTTCTTCACTATTGCTTTGTTCCTCATCTTCACTATAGTCTTCCTCATCACGATAAGGATTGGGTGCTTGGAAATAAGTGGTTGGCATAAAAGCTAATGGAGCGTGTGATTCTACAGGTGTTGTATTTGCTGAAGTTCCGTAATTTTCGTTCTCATTGTTATTTCCGTTTTCTGACCAATGCACTTTTCTCGATGTTGCCATTATTATTTTGAAAGAATAAAAAGACAAAAAAAAAGTGAGCAGTCTCACAGCAAATTATTAAAAAATTTGAAAACATGGATGATTCTTTTTCTTTTCGTTTAGCTAAACTTTTTAATAACAAAAAAAAAGTAAAACATAATGATTCTGCTGGTATAAAAGACAAGCATTTTGATAAATACAATGGAATGCCTATTTGCTTTACAATAGTAGCAACGTTGAGTAACACCCCCACAGATACCAACCAATAAGATGTTAGTATAAGTCAAAAAAGGAAAACAAAGGCTATTTTTGTGATACATCCATGAATGCGAGTGAAGAGATTTTGTAGATTTGGGGCAAAGTCCGCATACCGTCTCCTTACTTGATTGTTCATGCACACATCTCATGTTTTTTCTAATGATTGATATTCGAGTAAATTAAATGAAAATACCCAACTTGTTTAAATGCAAGGAGAAGCCCGAGGAGGAAGAGAGGGAAGGGGGATGACTGGAAACAAATGAACTTGATCTGACTTGTAACAAAAAGTCAAGAAAGTCCTTGTCGTTTGCTTATTTTATAGAACCGTGTAACTCGCCTACTCCGCTTCTCCTCTTTATTTCGTCTTTTCTTTTTCGTATTTTTTTCCTCTTTTCTTTACACAGTCCCCCACCCCCACTCCTCTCCTTTTTTTATTGTTTAAACATGAGCAATTTAGTTTATGCCATTCATAGTTTTGAGGCTGAGAATGAAGACGAGATTGATTTTTTAGCGGGTGAACCTATTGTAGTGTTGGAAAAAGATGAGAAATATCTTGATGGTTGGTGGCAGGTAGTTTTTTTTAATAACTAAAGACTTTTTTTAACTTCTTATTTTCTTTGTAGGGAAGAAATATCAAAGGCGAAACAGGACTCTTTCCTATGAATTACACTTGCTTAGAAAAGCCCAGACAATATATGCCTAGTCCACATTTATCTATGCGTTCATCTAGATCAACTGTGGAAGATGAAATTGATGACGCCTTGTCTCACCTTCAAATGAATACAAAAATTGAAAACTGGGACACTAAAAAAGTTGCGCAGTGGTTGTGCTCCGTTGGATTTGAATCTGTTTCTCACCATTTTATTGATCAAGAAATCACGGGTGATATCTTGCTGGATTTAAGCATTGACACTTTAAAAGAATTAGGTATCAACACCTTTGGGAAAAGATACAAAATTATGCAGGCCATTACTTCTTTAAAAGACGAGTTCAATGTGGAGGTAGGGAGCTTGTTTTTACCTTTAGAGAAATCTTGTTAATGTTCTCTCCTTAAAGAAATTAAACCCGCACAGCAACCAATTACCTCCTATCCCCAACGCTTCACTCTCAACAAGTGCTATTCCACATTCATCACTTAGTAGATCATCCACACGATTGCGTAGATCCAATTCACAAAGTACAATGACCAGTAGTATACACGAGGGAGGGGATGCACTTTACCAGTTTCCTAGAAAGGCACCTTTACCTCCTATTAATCATCATGCAAGCGATATTGATACAAATTCACTTCTATCAGTACGACAATCAAGAGATGTTCAAAGACCACCTTCACCTCAAAGTCTCAGTTCGTCAGGAATTAGCAGATCGAATACATACAATACTGTATCGTCAGGTGGGAGCAGAGCGCCAAGAAGTAGAGAACTTAGTCCAGATCCAAAATCATTGAACAGAGCTTTATCACAAAAGGGTTTGCAACACAGTACAATAGAGGAGCATAATCATTGGTCTATAAGTGATGTATGTTCCCCTCCCTTTTTTTTTAAAAAAAAAAATAACGCCTTGACTTATGACTAAGAGAAAAATAGATAACCCAAGGTAATATCAAGCCCATGACTTCAAAATCAACCCCTACAAGACAACCATTGTAAGTAATAAAGGAAATGTATAATGTTGACTGATTTGTTATAGACATACAACAAACACACACAAATTATCGGTATCACCTTTTGAAGAAACATCCAGCCGTGCCTCTACGACCGAATCATTTCATGCACCAGAGCATGAAGGTTGGTTGCATAAACAAAGCGATAAATACAAGACATGGAATAAGCGTTGGTTCGTACTCAAAGGAACCAACTTGTTTTATTTTAAAAGTCCGAAGGTAAACAAGCCATTGAATTTATTGCGATTTTCTTACACCTCAAATAGGAAGTACGCATGAAAGGGATTATCAATTTACGTGGATACAGAATTGTGACAGACGAGACAATTCACGGAGGAAAATACTGTTTTAAAGCACAACACGAATCCGAAAGAACCTTCTTTTTCTACACAGACTCTGAAAGATCCATGAAAGTGTGGTTAACCGTGTTGATAAAAGCAACCATCTCCAGAGACTTTAGAGGTAAAGGGGAAAAAAACTGAAATGAAAAATTCTGACACTTGTTTCAGCGCCTGTTATGTCATCTAATCAAATGGCGACTGTTCCACTAGAAATTGCACGTCGTATGCGACCCAGACCACCATCCGTCATTATGTATCAGAAGCAAATGAAGCCCCATGAAGCAAAGATCTCCACAATAGGGGAGAGAAAACAGGTTCGCGAATCGGGAATTACGCACCACATGATACAGGAAGAAGAAGAAGAATCAGTACCAGAGATACCAGCTCAATACTTACATGAGGAAGAAGAGGATGTCATTGACCCTCAACATCGCAGTCTCCCTATCAGTAACTCCCATCAAAGTATAACATCAAGTATTTCTGAAGAGGAAGAGGATTTTGATCATCATCATTGGGATATGGCTCAATACACACATTGGACTAATTCTTACTTGCCTCCAGAAAAGAAATTGGTTGATCTTGCTGGTGCATTCAGAAACGGAGATGCACTCATCTTGCTGTTGGAAGCTATTAGTCAAAAAACTATCCGAAGACCCCCAGTACAAAAGGGTGGCTCTGTGAGTGTGATGATGCTTGATAATATTGTTGCTGCTTTCAAATTTATGGGAAGAGAAGGCGTGGAAGTAGATGGACGATATACAATTAAGGGTAAAAGAAATCATTATTTTTGCTCTGGACTAACCAGGATAGATGTCTTTGGCGGTAACGAGGAAAAGATTATGACTATGTTAGATGCTATCAAGGAATGGGCTGACGCTAATTATACTTCACCTAAAAAACAGCACAATGCTTCTGTTTTGATTAGCGAAGAAGATGCCTGGAGAGGTTCTGCTATGATGGACCAAACACCTTTATCAGATGATGAATACTGATGCTCTCTTTCTCGCTTTAAAAAAATATCTGTGCTTCTATGTATCAAAACTCCCCATTATTCATTCCTTTCTTTATCTTTTGTTCTTTTACACTCTTTTTGTATACATTTTACATATCATAAATACTGATTTTACACTTTGATTTTACCACATACCTTTTCTTTTGCCACTTTCACATGGATTTTGATGAAGATTTTCGGTCTATAATCTTTGTCACAAGTATCTTCTAGGATTTATAACTAACTAATACATGACTTGATTCCAACACAAAGTTATCTTTATAATACAAGATGTGGCACACATGATATTTTCAAACCTAAGGTTCTTAGGTAAATTGAAAACGGTGATAAACATCCTTTAGATAATATGTCATCTGACCGAACTCACCAGGAATTAAGAATCGCTTTTATTCTTTGCAATTTTTCATATAAAATGTGAACTTTATTTTGGGCGCCATCTGATTTTAAAATACGGTTTTACTTTTTGGAATGGCTGTATAACCACAGTAAAGGAGTCCTTCCTTTTCGTTTTTTTTTTTTTTTTCTTTCTTTCTTTTTTTCTTACAAAAACGATGAATACGTTTTCGAATCTAAACTTAAGTATTCCCGACTTATGGGAAGTACGGGTAAGGCATTTCAAAAAAGCACAAAGTATTGGAATGCGATTCATCTTTTTTATTTTAGGATGTCATTAACAAAGTGTAAATAAAACATACAAAAAGAAAAGAAAAGAAAAAGACGGAGACAGATAAATAACTTGTATAAAACAGAAAAAATGTTGTGCTTAATTACACAGAGATGGAAGCCAAGGTTCATGAGGCTACAAACAATGAAGCTTGGGGCGCTTCAAGTACTTTGATGCAGGAAATTTCTCAAGGAACTTATAATTAGTAATAATGAAACAACAACAAAGTAACTCATTGACCCTGTTTTTTTTTTTTTTTTTCTCAGTCAATATTTTAATGAAATTATGCCAACCATCTATAAAAGGTTTACAGAAAAAGAAGCCAAACAATGGAGACAGATTTACAAAGTATGTTATTTTTTTTTTTAAAAAAAAAGAGAAAGCTTTTTATTTAGCTTTGTATAGTCTCTTGTATTATTAGAATACCTCGTCAAAAATGGTTCTGAACGAGTAGTGGATGATGCTCGGTCACACATTTCAATGATAAAAATGCTCAAGAATTTCCATTTTATTGATGAAAAGGGAAAAGATCAAGGATTGAATGGTATATGCAATATGAAACCTTCATTGCTCTGAAACTTATTAAAACAAAAAACAAAACAAAACAAAAAAAAAAAAAAAAACAGTTCGTAACAGAGCTAAAGAATTGGTTGAATTGTTGAACAATACAGATTCAATTAAAGAAGAGCGCAAGAAGGCCATAAAAAACAAGAATAAGTATACGGGTGTAGGTTCTGATGGTGGAATGATGCATTCTGGTGGAGTGTATGGTGATGGTGGAGGCTTTAGTGGTGGAAGCTATGGTGGTGGAGGCAGTAGATACAGCGGAAGCGGGGGAGGATATGGTAATTCCAGATTCGAAGGCTTCGGGTCTGATAGTGCTGGCAACGATTTTTACGACAACTACAGCACCGGCAAGTATGACGACGATCTTCCTCCTGCCAGGGAAAGTATTCAATCAGAATCCAATTCAAAGGCCGAACCAAAACCAAAGGCAACTACTGCAAAGGATTTGTTTGATTTCGACGAGCCTGCACCCAAAAAAAGCAACACCACTAACGACGATGACTGGGGAGACTTTGCTGTTGGAAACGGCGATGGTAAATTAAGATAACAATGTCTCTTCGACTCACCTATTATGTGAATAGATGAGTTTGACGATTTCCAAAGCGCGCCATCAATGGCAACCAGTGTTGCTGCTGCGCCTGCTGCATCTGTCCCTGCAAAGAAATCAAACGATATCTTTGATCTTTTGGGTGACGATATTATAACTACCCCTGTTGCAGCACCACAGCAAGCATCAGGATTTATGCCAACTCAACCTATGTCTAATGATTTATTTGGCAATAACTTTAAACAACCTGTTAAACAAGAAACACAACCCCAATCTTCTGGAAACAGCACACCTATAGGTGGTATGTGGTCACAAGCTTCTTCCTTTGTCAGTTTAGATTCTTTAGGAAAGAAGGCCGAAACACCAAAGCCCAGCTCAACAGGGCCTTCTATGAACGCCTTGAAGAACTCAAACGCCAATTCGAATTGGAATAACTGGGCATCTCCCACCACGACTAATACACAGCAAACCAAGAAATCATCATCTGCCTTTGATGATTTGTTATTTTAGAAATAATAGTAAAAAAAAAAACACTTTTTTACATATGCGAGTCCTTTCTCTTTTCCTTTTTTTACGCGATGCTTAAGCAGTAAAAGGATCCAACTGAATAGGTCAATGATAGTAATAAAACGTGAAAACGCTATTGAAGGATGGCATCTCTTTTGATTATAGGGAAACCACATTGGTATCGTAAATCCAGTTCAACAAGTTGGATTTATTGTTGTTAGTAATACCTTTCTTTTAACACCAAAGCCATCTAAGAGCAAGGAAGAGTCATAACTGTCAGATTAGCAACAATATGAAAATTTGAGCACAATATTGGTTACAAAACAAATGCTGTTGAATTTTTATCAAACAAGCTTTAAGTTTTCGGTCTATTTGATCCCATTTAAATCTAATCGAAAAAAGAAGTACAGGATCGATATCAAACACAGTGTAATATGCGTTATTGAATTCTTCTATTTCCATTTTTTGCAGTAGTCTATCTACTTATCTCATTTTAAAGCTAAAAACTAAGCTAGACTCACCTGGTTATATACAAACTAATCTCGTTGCTAGCGTATTAATCTTTATGAAAACAGTATAAAGCATACTCAAAAAAAAAAAAAATATCGTGACACGAACTACGCAGAAAAACAGAATTTCGGATTTTAAGCCTCATGTAAAGGCGACACAAAAAAGCCCGCGTGAATTTTTTATTAAAGAATCTAAACTGACAAAGGCAAAGATTTCCGGTTATAAACTTTCGTTTTTTATTCGACATGAAAAAATTGTTCAATGTTACTAACAACCAATAATCCACTAAATATGGGCAATGATATTAACAACCATGATCCTTATTAAGATGGTGAATAAAAAAAAAACATTAAAGCGCAAAAATTCTGAAAATAATATCGGCAATTGAACACATCTAGCCATATTATGGTATTACTTTTAAGAGTGTAACTAATGACCAGACGCGTAAGTATATTGCAAGCGATTCCTTATTGTCCCAAATCGAATTGCATTATTGGTTTGTACGCTCAGTGTTTAAGCCTGAAATCGTGATCTCTGTGATACCCTCACACAATTAGTGGCGAAGCAAAAGAATTAAAATCCATTTTTGGTGAACAATAGCTATATTAATGACCCGTTCGTTGTCAGAAATCTAAAAATAACGTCCACTGAAGCAATATAAAAGAGGGACATCGTTTCAGAACGACAGTGTCAAATTCGTACAACTTTTATAAAATGATTTTCAGTCATCACATATTATTATCAGCCATTGTGCTCGCTTCTTCCACTGTTTCTGCTCTATATATTCCTCAGGCTTCACCTATAAAGATTCCGTTCTATACTAAAGGGACCAAATTGACAAAAAGAGGTGGAATCGACACTCCCCTAACAAGTTTCACTGATGGTGCCTACTATTACGCTGAGGTTCAAATCGGAACACCACCTCAAAAGTTTGATCTTGTTCTAGACACTGGAAGGTAAACTACAACCACAGCGGCAACATAAAAACATGTTTCTAATCTATTCTTAAGCGCTGACTTATTTGTCAGTTCTTTAGGCTGTCCAAAAAAATATTGTCAATTTAGCATATTTAATGAAACAGCTTCTACAACATATGTGTCCAGTGACAACGACGCCCTTGTCAACAAATATGGAGTGGATCCCAAAACAGTCTATGTTAATGGTTCTTTTGGCTATGAAACCGTGACCATGGGTGGAATTACTGTAAAGAACCAAAAATTTGCGCGTGCTTACAACCTGTCTACAGTTGCTCTTGCTTCCGTTGATCCAGAATTTGCTCAGCCTGAAGGTATTGTGGGTCTTGGTTTCCCCGATTTAACCAACAGTCCAAAGGGACCTTACAGTCCATTGTTGTTTTCTATGTACCAACAAGGCTCCATACCTAGCCCTATCTTTTCATGGCATTACGCACCTGGCTTTGTCACAAGTCGTATCCAAGGCGAGCTAATGTTGGGTGGCGTCGATGCTAGCAAATACACAGGTGACCTTCATTACACGCCTGTCTTGAACATCTTGGGATCCAAACGTTACTGGCAATCCTATATCCAATCCTTTGGTGTTACTGGTGACGGGTCCTCCTCTAATTACACATTTTTTCATGAAAATAGAAACAATAGCCTCAGAGCCATTTTTGATACCGGTACCCCTCTTACTATCTTCCCTGCTTCCTACGTAAAATCCATGTACATTGACCTAACAGGATCTGAGCCTACCAATTCCAGTAATTCAGCTGCACCCATGTATGCTATTGATTGTGCTGTGGCCAAGACAAACAAGCGTGTCCACCTTGATTTCTCTCGCAAGGGTAATGATGCTTCTATGGATGAACATCCTTTGGTGATTGATATGCCTGTTTCTTCCCTAATTCTTCCTGTGGATGACATAGATGTGGACAGGGCTACTGTATGCTATTTGGGTATCCAATTCTCTGAAACTACAAATTTCTTTTTATTGGGACAATCTGTTCTTCACAATTTTTATCTTTCCTTTGATTTTGGGAAGAACCAAACTGGATTTGCAGTGCCTGTCAATTCTACAGCTAGTGTATATATCGCGTAGAAAATGACAAACGTATTTCATTCATATGTAAATTAATAAAAAGAAATAAATTAAATTAATACATTAAAGACTCGGAATCATTGTCTTCAATCATAATAATATTTGCATACAAAAATTATATTTAGTAGTTCACATACACTGTCATGCTATATTTGAAGAAAAAAAAGGGATAAACTTTTTTTCGTGATTGCTTTGGAGTTTACCAATCAAGTCTAGTGCGAAAATGGTATCAAACGGATCATATTTGTCTTGAAGATTATTTATTATCCAAGCTTTAATTTAAGATTCTTGGATTGCTGCTTTAACTCAAGGGTCTCTGTTACTTTTGTCTTTTTCTATTTGTTGGGCCATAATTCTACGTTTTCATTGTCATCATACTTAAGAATTAAATCGATTTTACGTGGATATGAGGGCGATAAACCTTCACCATTAAACACACATTTATTGGCCTCGATAGCAATTCTTGAACTTGCACTACCAGTTTCCCTACTGGTTAAATAAAACATTGTTATTTAAGGTTCAACTATATATCTCATCAGTAGTACCTACTCAGACAACAGTGTAAAAATTCGTTTAGTACTTTTATTTGCTAATTTTTTTTTAGGGAGAAAGGGTCTTTAATGAATATGTTTTAAAGTGCGTTGTATAATTTTTAATTATATGCGTGTGCGCGCGTAAGTATGTGTTTATGAATATTTATTGGTGAGTAATACTTTTCCTATCCCTTTCTCGTCGTTCCTGAAAGCTTTTTGTAGATTGTTTTTTTCGAATACCTTGTAGCGAAAGAGCATATTCTTCACTTAGACTTGCAGAGGATGTGTTGTGATTGATTATCAGACTCGGACTGCTTCCATGATTATATTTTCGTATCGTACCCAAACTACTTCTCTTTTTCCAAGCTGACTCTTGATCGTATTTGATTTGTGTGATATGGCTTGTCGAAGCTGATTTATTAGGCATCTGTATTTCCTCATCTTCTTCAGTCGTTATTCTCTTGATCGGCAACACATCCTGTTCTGCACCTTCAAATGCAGGTTTGACCCAATCAGGCGGATCACCCACAGTCATGGTTACTGGATCCTTAAAGCCCTCGTATTTCTCAAATATGGTGAAATCAAAATGTTTGAATTTTTCCTTGATCAGCTTGAGCTCCCTTTCTCGTTTGGTATCATTTTCCGTTCTCTTTGCGTTTATACTTTTGGGCGAACCATCCAAAAACATCTCTTCCAGATCGTACGTCACATCAAAATTGTTTTCTGTCGACGGTTGAAAAGGTGGTGGAAGTGATTTTGTCTCGAGTTTGTGCCAAGGAATCGATCGAAAGAAAGGGTGACGTACCAAGGTAGCCCACCCCGTATCTCCATAACCCAAACGTTTATTTGGGTTGATTTCCAAAAACTATGAAACGTTAGTTATCTCTTAAAAATATTTTTTTTCTTACCCCTTGCATGATCGATAAACATTCACCTGATATCTGTCGTTCTTTGGTTGGATAATGAACATATCCTCTTCTTATGGCTGCCTGTAATTCTTCCGTTGTATCATATTCAAAGGGTCTCTACACATCGATTAGTTTTTTTGCGTTATTTACTGAACTATTTACCTTTTTATAAACACATTCATATAAAGTAACACCAAAACTCCACCAATCGACAGATTCAGTATAACCTCCTCCCTTATAGACCTCTGGTGCTTAATTTTGATAGAGTTTAACTGTTAATCATTTAGTCTGTTATAATTTTGTTGTGCAATCTGTTGTTTTTACCCATATAATATCCTGTGCCTGAATTTGAAGTTAAGAGCCTTTTAGGGTGAAGATGTGTGGCTATGTTGAAATCAGCTAAATGAACATGGCCTTTATCATCCATTAATATATTATGTGGTTTGATGTCCCTAATATAAAATGGTCAATAAATATAATAAAAACGCGCCCTTTGAGATACCTGTGCACAACTCCTTTCAAATGGAGATATTTAACAGCCGACGCCAGTTCGGCAAACCAGAAACGAAGGGTTTCCTCAGAGAAAAAGGTATCTTCACAATTCAAATGAAAATGTAGATCACCTCCAAGCCTAATAGTATATATTTTTTTGAATAAAAGAAAACTCTCTGTTTGTTGTTTTACATCAAGTCAGTGGCCATGTACATGTAGTCGTTATCTTGAAAGGCAAAACGTAGTCGACATAAAAAGGGGTGATCCAATTGTTCCAAAATGACTCTTTCTCGAATGATATTACGCACAGCGTCCATATTTATACACTCTTCTTTGCTAATATATTTTAAGGCATACAACTGGTGGCTTTCTCGATGTTCAACAATTCTAACCTACAATGAATCAGTTTTTGACTGATTCAATTCTTCAAGTTCTTTTTCTATACCTTTCCAAATGCACCTCTTCCGACTATTCTCATCAACTTGAACTGTGACAAGGTTATTTCTATAAAATATTAGCAATTGACTAAAATTAACTTTTGGGGGCGTTACCTCGATTGTCGAGATCGTCGCCTCGGGTATGGCTACCACCAAGAGCAGTTGCTATTAAACCTGAAAAGAATCTAATTTTGGGAATATAAAAACTTGTTTAGGGAGAGAAAAGGTATAGTGATATTGCGTTGTTGAAGCAAAGCAAAAATAAGGAGACGAGAAAAAAAAAAAAAAAAAGTGTGTAACTCAAAAAAAAGTTAATTAATTATCATCATTTACTGAGAGAGTACAGGAGTTTAACCTAAAATGAGACGATTACAAAGATTTTAGAGACAGTTCGCAAATTATTTTGTACTTTTCGCAAATTCTAGGGAAAAAACCAGTAAATGGCTTTTACATTAGGGGGTTTCACGAACTATTTAAAGCCAATGTGAGCACATAACAACAACGTTATCGAATTGCCGGGGAAAGATCTAAAAAGAGAAAAAGAGTAATGAAGAGTGTTTTGACAGTCAAAAAGGAAAAAAAGACAAAGTAGGGAAGAGATCAAAGGAAACTTTAGAGTTAGTCTAGAAGATATGTTTGGTGTTTATAGGGCGGAGCAAAATGAAAAGACTTCAAGAAATCGAGGTCTAGAATCCAGTCTGGATAAAACAGTTGGTGACAGCGTTGTAGATTGGAGTCTCAAAACGTTAGAATGCTGAACTAAGACATGAGAGGAATATATGTCAAGCATGACTGTTTTGCGCTCAACAGATTCATTGATTAAGGAAGGATCGCGGATGATAGGGGGATCCAGAGTGTTAAAATCATCACAAACAGGGATCCCGTATTTGCTCAGTTAAGAATGGAGCTCGACTTCGAAGCTGGCCACATTACGATCTTAAAATTGGATATCCAGAATGCGGCGTGTGTTGATGTGCAATTTGAGAAGATTAGCACGTAGTTGTTGGATGGGAAGATGGTGATGACTAGGAACGTGAACGAATGTAAAACTGGATGATGCGGCAGAGGAAGAGAATTTCTGGCAATGGTTGTCGGGATGCGCGATTCGATTCCTTCAATATGATTTTTTTTTTTTTTTTTTAATTTTGTTTGTGTCGCTGAATATTTTGTAGATCCTGTATAGTGATAGTACTCCTTAGTGGTACAACGCATGATAGTGTGGGTGTTAGTGCTCAACCCACTGACCGCAATAAATACTGATTTTCGCCCAGGATCTATGAATATTGGACAATAGGATGATTGAACCTCTTCGTGGTTAAAGTGCTCCAGTTTAAGGTCAAAATTGGATAAATTTCCGTCGTTTTTTGTTTGGTTTCTTTTGTAAAATACCAAATCAACAGAGAACC
>JNDS01002590.1:0-42566 GCA_000697035.1 Rhizopus stolonifer B9770
GTTGCGGGTCAGAGCGAGGGTATCAAGTGCCTGGTTGATCGTTAGGGCCGACACGCAAAGACTGCACACAAAGAGGTCAGAAGAGTACTGAAGGTCATGAAAAAAAAAGGATTCCAGGCTTGCTTTCGCATCCGTATAACGCAGTCTTTCAAGAGGCAAAATCCCCTTCAATACACTTCTCATAATCAAACGCCTTTTCAAAAGAGAAAAGAAACCCTGCTACTGTACTGAGTAAGTTATCAAAAACTTCAGCAGGAAGGAAGGTAATCCATAGAAGGCAAATAAAGTTAGATAAAGTATTTTTTTTTTTTTTTTAAAAAAAAAAAGTACTTATATTTCATGTTTTAATAATCCAATATTCGGCACCATATCAATTTTGCACGTAGCTACTTTGTTGCGGGTCAGAGCGAGGGTATCAAGTGCCTGGTTGATCGTTAGGGCCGACACGCAAAGACTGCACACAAAGAGGTCAGAAGAGTACTGAAGGTCATGAAAAAAAAAGGATTCCAGGCTTGCTTTCGCATCCGTATAACGCAGTCTTTCAAGAGGCAAAATCCCCTTCAATACACTTCTCATAATCAAACGCCTTTTCAAAAGAGAAAAGAAACCCTGCTACTGTACTGAGTAAGTTATCAAAAACTTCAGCAGGAAGGAAGGTAATCCATAGAAGGCAAATAAAGTTAGATAAAGTATTTTTTTTTTTTTTTTTTCAAATGGAGAGTTTACATGAATTAATTTATGTTAATAAGGCAAGATCAAAAAAAGCATACGTGCTTGTTTTTATCAGCTTGAATGCACTAATTAATGGAAATCATGGTAAATAAAGTAGATATGATTGAATAAGTTTTTAAGAAAGGAATTTTAAGTTTTACATGAAGGGCATGCTTTGAACAGTTTAAACGATTGAATAATAAGGAGGTTATATGTCTACACACCCGGAGGGTTTTTGTTGTTTTTCCAATTTCCTATTACTTTCCCAAAATACGGTTTTTTGGTACCTAGTGTCCAGGTTCAAAAATGGTTGTAGGAGTGATATGTCGAGAAAAAAAAAAAAAAAAGGGAACTCATGCAAACGACACTTTTGCTATCAACTTATCATATTAATGCACTGTTGCAGCCAATCTAATATGACCTAGCGTTACACAGGATGGAATATTTCTTATAAATACCTTCCCTTTTTTTTTTCCTAATAAATACTTCCTCATTTTTATCTTGGACTAAAAATATAGTTGTTAAAAATTTGTAATTAATTCCTTTCGTGTTTCCCTCAGTTTTCTCATTTGTTGTTTCTTTCAAGCCTTCACCTACTGTTAAACACCTTATACAAAGCGTACATTCACACTTGAATCGCAGTTACTTTATTTTCATACTATCAAATAAGATACAGTTATTAATAACCATAATTACTATTATTTTCGAAATTGTTGTTACTTTATTTTCTTATACTGATATCACTTTTCTCAATATCAACCGCTAATCATCTAACTATTACCATAACTCTAAATAAAAGTATAATATAAGTTGGCAACTATCATCCTGGTGCTCACTTTCAATACTTATTCTTTATCAATATACGTTAATAATCCTTCGATCCGTCTTCTCTCTTAAGAGCTATTACCTGTGTTTTAACAGCACTTAAATCTCTTATTACAAGAGCTATAGATGTTCCCATTGAACATTTACAGAATTTCATTCAATATTCTATCAATGTTTTTCCCAGGTGCTTGAATAAAGAATATTTACACCATTTTTTAACCACAAGTTTGGCCAAATTATTTGTAAAATCTGGGCAAATTATTTTGAAGGACTTGAGCAAACTAACTTCACACAATTGGCCAATTCTCTTTTTTTTTTTTTTTTTTTTTTTTTTTTTTTTTTTTTTCAAAAAAGTAGGTGGAAGCACAGTAATTTCAAACTATGTGGGTTACAGGTCTGTTTTCACAAACGCATGCAATCACCTATTTATTAGTTTATACTAAAAAAAAAATATATAGTTCGGTCTGTCTATTTAACCTTTAAGTAAACGAGGGACTTAACATGAAATAGACAGAGTGCCGTATGTCTTATCCAATGAAAACTATTCTAACCTCTCTTTTGAACAAATAGTTGATTTTGTCTATTTGAATCATTTACCATGACGCTTAAAAGGAAGAGCAGAAATTAGAAATATAGATAGTCTTTTTAAGAGAAAAATATCAATACCTGCTTTATATAAGAAATTGCCAAAGCCATAGAATTACTCTTGTCAGTATGCTTGAACCGAGAAATTTTCCATGTAATTAACGCGTAGTATTTCTCAAACAAAGAAGTTCTAACAATCATCTATTAAGGAACCTTTTGATACCGTATGTCCCTTTGTTATTGAAAACAAAGAAAAATACCTTATTCCTTACTTCTTTTTCAATTAAATCAAAATATACTATCATGAAATCATACAATCTTTTGTAACTTCTCTTTGAAAGAGCTTATAATGCTTTTCAAGTGAGTTTATTATTTTTCAATTCAATTCGTATAGTTTGTATGGATATTTCGTCAATCTCAGGATGTAGTACCTCTTACACAATCCGCTTTTCTTTATA
This sequence comes from Rhizopus stolonifer B9770, assembly GCA_000697035.1. NCBI lineage: Eukaryota > Fungi > Mucoromycota > Mucoromycetes > Mucorales > Rhizopodaceae > Rhizopus > Rhizopus stolonifer. The sequence continues at coordinate 2,580 of JNDS01002590.1, forward strand.
ATCGTGGCAAATTTTGTGGCTACTTTGAAGCCTATAAGGAGCTTTATCTGCGTCGCATAAAATTCTCGATTACAAGACTTTTTGGGTGTTAGGAATACCAATGGTCCAACTTTGAGCTTCTGTTATGATTCTTTTTTCTGATTTTTTTCTTAGGATGCTCTTAGACACTGTTAGTATGACAGCATATAGCTGCCGCTTTGTTCCTGGTGAGACGTCTCCCCAATCAATCAAACATGAAATAAAGCGTCAAGGTTTATCTATTAGTAACTATTATAATGTCGATATATTTATGCAGTTAAGGATTTGTTTTATTCATGCCGCCGAAGACAGAGTCCGTTTTTAGTCCATGAATTTAGTAAGCAAGGAATTATATATACTCAACCAAGTACGAATTGCTAGAGTTAGAAACAATTATGAAGGCTGTGAAGAAGAACTTATCAATACCACAAATACAATGTGATATTTGAAGGTTAGTAAACCATTTTAAAATCAGTAAATTGATACTAAAATATGATACTTACTATTCATTTTTTTTTTTTAAAAAAAAAAGGGAATGCCATTAAAAATTCTTGTGAAGTAATGAAAATAATCAAGCAGTTCAATAAAGCAAATGAACTGGCAGTAAAAGAAGGTCTCCCTGGATATAGTCAAATCATAACACTTGATAATTTTCTAGTGGATAACGCTGAGGCAAAATTGCCTTCTCGTGGGTCAAATCCTGACGATATATTTGTTTTAAACTCTACAATACGGTCACATTTCCATTTAATGATTAATTGATTTGCCCTCTCCTCATTCAAGAATAAATTATGCTTTATGCATGATTATTATTACGTATTGTGAATGTTAGTGTTATCAGCTGTATCTCACTCTTTGGCACTATTAATTTTTCCAAAATTGTGCCTCTTCAATAAAGTGATATTCTTCTTCTAATTAAAAAAAAAAGGCCGAAATTGAGACAAAGAAGAGACCTTAGAAAAAGGACATAACATCTTATTGTATTGCTAAATTTTTTCAAGCTGTCATGTATGTGTTTTATATCATCATGAAGTATTGCAAGATCCAATATACTACTTTTGCTGTTGAGAATATGGGTAATAAAGGATAAAACCATTGTTTATATCTCACTATTTACTTTTCCAATTGATTTTTTTTTTTATTATAAACCTAAATATTGAATCCTTACTATGACAAAAATCACGCTTATTCAGCTTTCATCCTTTTAGGATAGAAAAAAAATCGACTTAGTTGACAAGCTCTCTAATATCAAATTTTATTTTTTATTTAACTTACGTTTCATCACCAAACGCAGGAGAGCGAGAACGACTTTTGGGTTCTGGTCTGGCACTCCTTCTTTCAAGACTATCATCACGTTCGGGTGTTTCATCTCTACGAGAAATTCTGCGCTTACGGGATCGGGATACTGAACGAGATGGAGAGCGATTACGACGACGAGGAGAGCGATTACGGCGACGAGGAGAGCGATTACGGCGACGAGGACTACGAGATCTTGAGCGAGAATTGGAGCGACGGGCCGAACCTACGTTCTTGGTAGGGTCCTATGATGTGTTAGTTATAAAAAAGCAACGTTTAATTACTTACTTCCCGAAGTTCGATACGTTGACCATTCAATTCACGGCCATTCAATTTTTTAAGGGCATATTCCATATCATCACGTACATGAAATTCAACAATTCTAGAATAGACAGTTCACATCCGCTTTTGTTCGTCTTTACTGTTGTTTCTTACCCTTCTGTAGGACGATTACGAGAAATATCAGCAAAGGTAACTTCACCAGCTTTACGCATCATGTCTTTAAGATCCTATATTTTAGAAGTTTCCAAGAACAACAAAGCCAACCAAGAAAGGAGCGGTAAGAGATAACAGAATAATCATGGTTTAAGCACCCCCAAAGAAGAAAGTGGTGTTTTGCCAAACGGCTCAAGACCAAAGGAAAAGTGGGGGGGGGGAGTGTAAAAAGAAGAGCGGTCCGTACCTGCCAGTTTGTTCCAGAAGCAATGTTTTCAACAAGTAATCTGTAATGAGAGCGACTTCTATAAGTTGAAAATGGAATATTAGTAATGCTGATTGACATGTCCCCCTTTTTTTTTCGTCATCACCTATCATTTCCACGAGGACGTTTTTCGTCAAGTTGACGAGTGCCTTTTGCAATTTCCACAATCAATCTATTTGAAAAAAAAAAAAAAAAAAAAAAAAAAAAAAAAAGGTTCTTGTTTAGCCAAATTACCATTCTGCTTTAATGACTTTGTACCTTTCCCCGAGAAAACTCCTTCCATGAAAATCATAAACTGCATCTTTTGCGTCTCTCTCATCAGCAAACTCAACAAAGCCGAAGCCTGACTTTAAGTTGACCTCACGAATTTCGCCATAGTTCTTGAATAGATACTCGATATCATGCTTCGTAGCCTTATGGGCAAGACGACCGATGTATATCCTTGGCATTTTTTAGGTAAAATAAAAGAGAACTAATACAGTGGATTTTAAACCCAAAATCATTTTAATCCAAAGAACATGATATAAAAGGAAATACAGTTTATTCTAATTCATAACAAGTTTATTAAAAAAAAAAAAAAACGATTAACGTTTTGGAGAATAGAAGGTTGGGGAAGGTGTTGAGCATTTCTTTCTATTTTCATCATCAATCTTGTTCTTCTTCTCAAACCCTGATATTTTCTGTTGACTTCTTGGGCTTGGTTGACTACGTATTTTTTATGCGAAGATAATGCTGAATATAGTTTCGTAATCATCCAGCATAAATTCCATGAGATCAGTGTCGCTTCCGGGAATGTACACATCCGCAATCTTGTTGATAAACACAACACCATCAATAAAAGTGGCACTGTAAAAGTACCCGGAAAGTCCAACAAAATCCATGTCTGCTGGTACAGATGTTTTTGTTTCTTTGAATCGTAAATGAAGTCATCTTCAACACCCATCTTCTTGTACTCTGCATTTGACAATTCAACGGTTATTGGGACGTTCTTGATATTGACTGTTTCTTTTTCAAGTATCATCTCGACACAGTTAACGATTTCTGATAAATAACAGTGATAAGATGATCTTTATAACTTTATCATACTCGCATCTTCAGTGAACTTATCATAGCAAAGTTTATATATTTTGTCCTATAGTATCTCCATGGTAGTAGTTCTACTAAAACTTGATTTATTTCCAAAACTCTGATACTCTTTTTTTTTTTTTTTCATATTGGTCATCTTGTTTTCCTTGATTATACGACATCTACACATAGAACACGCTTACAAACAAGTGTATTTTACTCAATAAGCCTTCCCCAGCAATACACAGTTGATTTTAGATGATTCATGTCATCTATTATTGTATTGTTGAAAGAAAATAGTGATCTTTTGGTGAAATTCTCCTTTGTTTGGGCATTGGAATTCAAATAATTATCAACATTGGTTATACTGCCAATAAACTGATCCGCTTTTCGTATAATCATAATGTATCGTTCCCTCTCTATACTTTCCAATAACTGCTTTCAAAATGTTCAATCAATTTTTTTTTGTGCGTCGAATATTTGGGTTCTACTCATGTATTTTCTACACAAATCGGCATACACGTGTTCAGTAGATCAATGAGTTACATACGCATCTATAATACAAAGACTTTTATATTACAACAACTAAAGGAGGGTTACATGTGTAGGGACGTGCGCCTTGCCATTCAAAGACAACTCACAGTCTATGTTCAGCAAAACCTTTGAGTCAATGTCAACGGTGCAGTTACCAATGAAATTGTGCACAGGGATCAGATATTAGACCCAAGCGATATCTACAATCAATATAAAACTATTCAAGAAAAATCTTATAGATGTGCAATGGATCAAAGAGAATTTACCAAATTATGGTTACAAGAATTACAAAATGACCAATATTTGAACTTCATTGGCGACCACTTTGATACCTACTTTACTATTGGCTTTTTTTTTTTTTTTTTTTATTCAAATAGCTTTGTTGCCGAAAAGAACACAAAAGATGTGGTAACTACACGATCCTGATATAGAATGTTCCTCTGAACAAATACCCCCCCCTTTGCCATCTATTCTAAAGTAAGGATGTATGCTAGCTTAGAAGATGTAAAGAAAGGGAATTTATCCGAAGATTTTTTTTATTGTGATTCTGAAAATAAAGCGTGACTTAAAAGCCTATAACCACATCCTTAGTATTCATTTCAGCAACAAAGCCATCTGCTCGGTCGCAAATTATTTTGTATTTTTCGCAAAAAAAAAAAAAAAAAACCCAGTAGTTGATAACCTGCCTCTTAAAAAATCGAAGCAGAATATTTGAAATGAGTCAAGCCTTTTGAAGAATCTCTCTAATGGTTGGAAATAGTTGGGATATGGACGTTCAAAACACGTCTTTCTTGAGATTCTGTGTACAAGAGTACATGACGAAATTGAAAAAAAAAAAATCTAATATGAAGGTTTGATAAAGTGACCCAGGTCTAGCCTTATTTATTATGCGTCTTTCTGCAGAATCTTATGATTTGACTGACCAGGAACATCACTTAACTTACGAGTTGTAGAACCACTTTCTTTCATATGCAAATATAATAAAGAGAATGATTAGTTTCTGATGTCTAGAAACACTTTGGTAGCAAAAGTTAGTTTACGCGACTTGGTTGCCTCTTTTTTTTTTTTTAATGTCTCATGCATGTAGCACAAAAAATAATATTTCATGCTAACGTATTAAACCCTGATAAACACTTGTTACCTGCCTTGGCTTCTTCCCTAACGAACAAAAGAAAATTCCGGTCTGTTTTTTTCTTCTATATCCCTATCAAAAAATTTGTTCTTATCTGGTTTCTTGAAAGACGTTGACGGACCTTTTACCCGCACCGTATTGCCGGAAGTCAATCTGAAAAAGGTAATTTAATGTACCTTATTTACGACCGAGGTGTTTTTTTTTTAGCGATAGCCAATCACTTTCCACACATAACCTTTATGACATAATATCAATGAAGCTAATTTTTGGTACAACAAACAAGTAAAAAAAAAAAAAAAAAGTATTTAAAGACTGGTTCCTATTATTTTAAAAAAAAATCCATAGTCAAATTTAATTTAAAAAAAATGTAAGTAACTAGAGACTTTTTTTTTAAGTAGAGGAAACGAGTGTTGATTTATTTCTTTAGGGGCCTTTTTGATCACTTTAGCAAACAACACGAAGAAGTTCGCGAAGCCGAAGAAGGACACCAAGGTCATCTTAGTCACGAACTTATCGGTGGTGCCGCTTCTTATGAAGCCGTTAAGGCTTACCAAAAGCACTGTGAAGAACAAGGAAAGCCCTCTGATCACGCTACCGCCAAGGCTCTTCTTGCTGGTTTTGCTGGTGCTGCTGCCATCAAGTTGTAAGTCCAGACCACAATATATATTTTGTCCAGATAATTAATGTTTATCTTTATAGAATCGAAACCAAGGGTCTCGATGCCATTGATAAGTACAAGGCCAAACAACAAGCTGAAGAAAATGTCAAGAACTACTACGACACTCATGAACAATAAGTTCATTTCGTACATACCTCCAATTTGTAACATAAAAAACCCTCTAAATAAATAATGGTTTTAAACTATTTGTTTAAAAAAAAAAAAAAAAAAAAAAAAAAAAATGTGCCTGATTTTGTGTGTGTATGTGTGGATCGTTTATCGTTTTGCACATGCATGATAACATTCAGTTATCTTTGTATATTTCATAGAAACTATAGTGTGACTGATATGTAGTTCTTATGGTTCTATTATTTATGTTTCATAAACTGTGAAAGTACATCTGGCGGTTTTTGCGGTGCATTTTTTCATGCCGTTTCTGAGACAATTCGATAATGGGGCTTATGGGTGCCTACTTTATGAAACCTTATGAAGGAAAATCAGGCTAACGAAATTTTAAGATCGAGTATGACATAGGGTTTCCAAAGTCAACACTCCTTTAGTTCACTTGATATCGACATCAGGTTTATGTTTCATGCCTGGTACATCAATTCTCTTATTTCTTCTACATTTTCTTCTGTCATTTAGACAAAATAAATGTTTTATGCGAAAAATATTAAAAAAATAAAATAAAAAACAGCAACTGTTTATATAGCAAAAAGTAGTATTAGAATGATGCCTTTTGATTTATAATAAACATATGTATTCCTTGAGCATAACTTGATATAACAGATTAATACATGCAATTCGGATCATATAAATATATGCATGAGTATATCCACATTATTAATCAAAAGATATTCCGAGTATGCCAATTTTTTTTTAAGTTCTGTCACAGTCTGATCCTTACAATTTTTTTAGGGGGGGGGAGGGAATGAAAAAAAAAATTGTCAAAGCAACTAACACGAAATTTAGAATACACTTTCGATTTAATATAATGTTTTCAAATTGGATATTCAATAGTAATATAATAGAGTGGGGGGTTTGAATGAATGCAAATGAGCGGTTCAGCGTGAACTTTTGTTGTGGGTGTATATAGTATAAATAGGGCTTCAATGCAAGTAAGGTAGAGGAGAGAGGGGGGGGGGATAAATAGAGCCATCTATAAATATATAACGTCTAGTGATGATGATGATCTGAACAATGTTCGTTTTTCTTGACAGCTGACGCGTCTTCAAGATAAACCAATACATCTTGTATATTATCACAATCTTTTTTCACTGTACTCTTTACAAGATTTTCCAAATTGTGTGCATTTTGCATTGTCATGGTTGGGTTCAATTGTAAGACAATATCAATATGATTAAATCTTCCTTGTTTTCGTCCACGAATAGAATGGAAGCCGATTAAATCCAATTCTGAAGACTAGAGCAGAAAATAAGAAAAACAACAATATAATATATATGTGTGTGTGTATGTGTTTACCTTCACTTTGGAAACCGCTTGAATAATAGATTCCATTTCTTCAGAGGTTATGCCTTTATCCATAAGTTCACTCATTGAAGATTTAATCAATCCTACACTACTTTTGGCCAACATGGCAGAAACTGCGATTCCACCCAATGGATCTAATACTGGCATTCCTGCATAACTACCTACAATAGCCACTAGAGCAACTGCACTTGAATAAGCATCAGATCGATGATGCCTAATAGAGAAAAAAAAAAGAAAGGGGGAGAAATAAGTTGATCAATAGAATCTAACAACTTACCATGCATTTGCCATTAAAACATCACTACGTTCAGCTTGTCCGACTTTGATTGCTATTATTGTACAAAGCGTTTTAAAATTTCATCATGTAATTGTTAATAAGCTTTACTTGCTCTATACAACCATTCTTTAATGATCACACTAGCCAATGCAAACCAAGCAGCATTTGGATCTAACACACCACTACCATGGGAATGACTGAAAAATGAATGTGACGCTGTTTCAACCGCGGTGCTACTGGCAGCAACCGCGATAGTTGCTCCCGTTGCCGTATTGAGCGTGGCAAATAAAAGATCCAATGAATGCCAGCCGATTCCAATAGCGCCTGTTAATAATAATGACGATACGGCTACTGACCCAACCGTTTCGAATTTTCCTATTTTTTTTTTAATTAAAACCGAGTAAAATTATTGTTCTTACCATATCCATAAGGATATAAACTATCAGCTGGTCTTCTTGACATCTTGAATGTATAAAGAGTTACAAAATCACTAAGCAAATCTAATCTCTATAATATTAATAATCACGCCATTTTTTAAAAAAGGGAAAATTGTGCTTTTTTTTTTTTTTTTTTTTTTTTACCACTAAAAGAATGAAGAGCTTCTGCAAGCAAAGAAGCAGAGTTCATCATCCTAAGAAATATTTAATACAGATTTATTATTGGATGATTTACCATCCTGCTACACCTTTACTGATAGTCAGACCAACATTAGAAACTAAACCGATAATTGTTATACGAGTGCCTCTTTTACCTAACAAACAAAAATGAATACAATAAGATTGTTTATAAAATATTTACTTGAAGATTTTAAAGAGGTCAATATATCTGTATCATGATGATGTCCGTGTGTACCGTGGTGTCGAACACTACCTATGGATATAGATGGCTTGAGAGTAGGATAACGAGGGACGACTATTGCTTTAGTGACAAACCATCTTTGAGTTGATAACTGGTTTCTGTATAACCCGAGAGGAAGTTTTCCAAAACAAGATCGCGTGGAAAGTTGTGCGATCTTTTGCATCTCTAAAAATTAAAAAAAAAAAAAAGCAAAAAAAAAAGAAGGGGAAGGGGGAGGGGCGACGGAAAGGCTGACAGAAAACAGCATGATACAATTCCAATTTTGGACTGCTTTTTAAATGGCAGAAATCACATAAATGAATTCAGAAAGTTTTTTTTTTTTTCTTTCTCATTAATGTAATGAATGAACATGAAGACTATTCAAAACGATTTATAAGAGCTATTCAATGGAAAACAGGCTATAGATCATACTCAATTATTTTATTATCTGTTTGGACAATTGTTTGTTTCCATTTCATGTTTGTACTTTATAGCCTTCCTCTTTGGTTGTTCATCTTGTACCACATGAAGTCTGATCACCTAGCTTTGTTCAGCCAAGGCTTTCGAAAAGAATTAGCTGGGTTGTCAGTACCTTCGATAAAGATCAATATTCCAAAATTCACTGGTTTATGTATTCTGTGGATTGTGATGGTGAAATGGGTGGATTTCAACAAGATCATTTGGTTGTCTGTGACACTCGTGCTCATCTGGAATCATCCAATAATCAAATTTACTCGTGATGCCTATAATAGACTTTGTACACCGCGACCGATGAATTCACCACCAGTCCCCCAGACAAAATACGAACTGGACCGATATTATCGATTTGTAGTGATTGAACATCAAAGGAGTTGGTTAGGGAAATGGACAACATTATTATTACCCAACGAACGACCTGAATGGTAAGCATTTTTTTTTTTTTTTTTTGGGGGGGGGGGGGGAGAGCAATGATGAATAGAGAAGAAAAACTCATGTATGTTTTTTTTTTAGGTCAGATGAGTATTTGCAAAAGGTACCTTCAATTCACACATTCAAGTTACCACCTTCCATCATCAAAACAAACCAAAATGAAGAATCTATCAAGAGTAGCTGGCAATGGGTGACTCAAGACTGGCAAATTGACTACAATAGAAATGTGGATAAAAATGGCTGGGAATATGGTACCTGGGATTGGAAATCTTGGGCTTCCAAATCTGGTTTACGCATATTTACACGACGTAGATATTGGATAAGAAATGCTAGATTAGAACAACAGGCTGTTAACACGAGATCCCCTGTTTCTATTCGCAGTGCAAATAGCATAGACAACTACTCCTGTTCCTCCTCAGTAACCTCGACTGATTCAAGTATGGCTTCTACTCCACCCAGCCTGATCACTTGTTTACAAAAAAAATCACTGGCAAGCACAAATAGTTTAAATTCATTTTCGGATCATCATACTTGGCTACACCACTAAAAAAAATGAATAATCTGTATAATATTTTCTTACTTTCTTACTTAATTACTTTCTACTTTACGCTTTTTATTTTAATTTATAATAAACAAACCCCTCTTCCCCCCCCCCCCTCTCTTCCTCTTCCCTTATTTTATTAAATAGATAGTTGTGATAATTTATTCATTGTCTTGTTATATACTGGCTTCATAAATAGACATTCAAGTGACTAATAAAGATGAGTTGAAATTGTTTGAAACATAAACAAGTATATGTGTGTGTGTACCTGAGACCATTTTGAAAATGATTCTAGACTACTACAGTGTATTTTCATTTGATTGTTGGATGATTGGATGCAAATGATGGGTATTTGATGTGTGGATTTGATAATGGAAAATGATTGGATGGGCACTAAAAAATAATATAAGTAAATATTCTCTTTTTATGTATTTCACTTACTACTCTTTAATTTGGATTCACCATGTTCAGGCTTATTTTCACTCCAATAAAGCGTCTTTGTAAATGGATGAAGCCAAAAATATCTTGAATGTGAATTTGAAAACTTGGCTTTGACTGGGTGTCTCACATATTTGTTTAGCCTTTCACCAGCCATTGTGTGAGAAAGAAGAGGCAGATATTTTTCAACTTTTTTTTCTGTGTCATCTATCACACAGTTTTCAATCTTGGGCTGATTATAACAAATTATTACCCTCTTTTTCTTCTTTTATCTTTAGCTCTTCTCTTTTTTCTTCTTCTTCCCTTACTTCTTCCTCTTCTGCTATTATTTCTTCTCTTGTATCTTCTACTTTTATATCTTCTGCTGTTATTTCTTCTCTTGTATCTTCTACTTTTGTATCTTCTACTCTTATATCTTCTATTCTTATATCCTCTCCTCTTATATCTTCTCTTATATCTTCTCTTATATCTTCTCTTATATCTTCTACTCTTGTATTTCTTGATTCTGCTTGCTCCGCTTTTTCTTCTATTTCTTGTATTGACTCAGAATCATAACTAGAATCTTTATCAGTTTCGGACCTTGCATGCTCGCCGTCATATGCAGCTGCGACTAAATCCTGGTTTCCCTGCTGCACATTCTCAATCGTCTCTTGTGCTTCTCTCATCAAACAGTCCAATTCATTTGATTTTTCATGACCCGTCCCCTTGAGCTGATTCAAAAGTATCTGTTTTTCGCTTCTCAATCTTTCCAACGCCTGATTCAATTCAAATAGAGTTGTTTCATGCTTGATCTGAGTTCGGATCGTCATGGTCTGTAAATTCTTTTGTGAGCATTTAAGTGTCTCGAGCTCTCTCTGCATCAAATTTTGTTTGTTTTGCTGCACATGGTGTTCTGATTGTAGTTTTCGAATGGTCGTCTTGAGCTGAGATATTTGAAAAGTCAAGCTTTGTTTGGTTATCTCCAGATTACTGATGTCTTCCTTGTATCTGGTCTCTAATTCACACTTGTGTGTGAGCTGTCCATAGAGTTCATGCATCTTTTGTTCGTTTTCCCATCGTGTGGTTTCTAATAGGGAAAGTGATTCTTGTTTTTCTTGCAAGACAGTTCGCATACGATTGATTTCACTTAATAATCCACGGCCAATGTCTGTAGCTAATTCGAGATCCGATTTGTGCGTGGCACTACTGTCAATGGACATACTTGACATTTTTTTATGGAGAAAGAGAAAGAGAAAGAGAAAGAGAAAGAGAAAGAGAAAGAGAGAGAAGAAGAAGAAGAAGAAAGGAAAAAGACGGGAATAAACTTTCAAGTTTTTTCTTTTTTTTTTTTTTTTTTTTTTTTTTTTTTTTTTTTTTTTTTTTTTACCTTTATCTTTTGATTTGACCAAGTACGAGAAGCATGTTCAATAATAGTTAATACTTCATTCGTTGAAGGTGCTTTCAAATTTGCTTCTGATACACGAGCACTGAAATGAGTAATGACTTTATCCAGATTATTGGCAGTTTCAGACAGTCTTGGGTGTGATTGAAAAGGTATAAATATTTCTCGTTTTAATAACAAGGCATAAACCAATTGCAGATTATGTTTTAAACGGTGGGTGAGTATAGAATTAATAATTTCCAGCATAAACATTAACACGTCCTCATATACAATCCTGTCCTCACTTGTTTCTTCTTTCTCAGTCAATTTCATGTATCGCTTTGTCAGTAATTCAAACAAACTTTGAGAGGTTAATCAACCAATCACGCACATATGAGAATATTTACTTGATCACTCTTTGAGCAGTATAAGCATGCATATCTAATATGGTACTAGACATATTGGCTAATATAGCCAAACAGTTTGTATGCAGATAAATATCTCTGTGTAGAGATAAGTTGAGTTGTAAAGTACGAATCATCACTAAAACCATGAGTCCACCTAATGATATGGATTTCAACAGCGGACGTTCTGTAAACCAAGTGATATTGTGTACCATCTAAAAATGTTCAATCGGCTGTTTTTCTTTTTTTTTTTTTTTTTTGTAATCTTTCAACTTACAATCTTTTGTATTGCGTCATTGTTCACTTCATCTTGACTCAAGATCAAGAGGACGGTCATGAGGATATAAACTTGAGTATAATTCGTTTTACCCTCAATTGATTCATAAATCAGTTTCAGGATAGGAATATACTATTGGCTTTGTTAGTCATCATCATCATCCCCCTTTTTTTTTTAAAAAAAAAAATACTTGCAATTGTTTCTTGATCTGTCCTTGATAATACATAAACCCTAAAGGATTCATTTTCTGACAAGATCATATAAAACAACAGCATCTTTTCTTCTACAGCAAGTGATTTACTAAACATTTCCAAAAGTTCTTTAAAGGAGATCAGATGCATTTTTTGGTCACTTCCTTCAATATCTGTGGCTGATAAAACTAACGAAAAAAAAAAAAAAATAAGTTCTCATATCAAAGATAAAAAAAAAAAAATTACCGTGATGATCACTTAGATTGGCTATAGCCTGTCTAAAACAAGTGATCCATGGTCCTTGTTCTTGAACACCTAATAACAAGAGCAAGAATAAACTGAGATCGGCTACAGGTAAAGTATCAATATTGGGATGTTTTGAAAAGATATAATTGTAAGCAGTAAACATCACTCCCGAAGATTGAGGAGGCGGTTGATTTTGATCAATCACGTTTTCCAATAATCTAGCTACTACTGCGTCTGCTCGATGGTTGAATTTGGACATAAAAATGTCTAAAAAATAATAATCTGTGAATTTCAATGGATTTCTTAATTGACTTGAAAATAAGATGAGAAACATGTTCAGGATTTCTACATAAAATTCATAACAAGCATAGCTTGCGCTGATAATATATTAGAAAGGGTATTCTGTGTGTGTGTGTGTGTGTGAAACTTACTTTGGGTCCATATTCATCAAAATATACAACATGGATTCTAATAATTGTTCTGCTTTACACTCTTTTGAATCATCTTCGGTTTGTTCCATAATTTCCTTATTGGTTAAATTATCTGCAAAATGCTTCATAAATACTCGAGTCAGGAACAATGCATTGTAAGTTTCGACGGGAACTAGACTATACCAACATGAATATTCTGGTTTTTTTTTTTTTTTTTTTTTTTTTTTTTTTTTTTTTTTTTTTTTTTTCTACTATTTCCTTACTCGCTGGGCTTTTTTTGAACTATTTGTTTCAAAAGTTCTAATAGTTTATTCAACAGTCGATTAAAATTACGTGTTCTTGTATTATTAGCAGCTATACAAATATTAAAACGGGGATTTTTTTTTATCTCAAAAGATAAGTTTACCTAATTCTATAGATAAACCCAGTGTGGTCATTTCCAAGTCGTACATATCTTGTCTATACATATACATATATATAAATATATATATCTTTATAAGCTTTTTCTTAAAAACATGTATATAAAAGTGTGTTTACGAATTGTGACAAGCAGGGTATTTTTCTATAGAAAGAAAAGACCAATCATAAACTTGAGATGAAGAACACATGGGTCTGATGGCTGCTAATTGAAGTAAAGTAAAATAAGAACGATGTTCAATAGGTGATTTATTATGTGTGGTGGGTCTAGACTCTTGTTGAATACTAAAAGTTGAAAAAGTATCTGAAAGTTCTAAAGAAAGTGGTGAAGTAGCACTTGAAGTATAACTAGAAGGCCTTCTTGAGCCACTAAAGGTTTTATGTGGTGCAGTAACTAAAGCTGGTAATTGACTTGATGGTTTCATTGTCAAAAAAAAAAAAAAAAAAAAAATAAGTGGGAGAGAAAATCTTATAAATGCGGAACAAGTATTTAAAGTTCAATCTCTTTTTTTTTTTCCTTTTTCTTTTTCTTCTTCTCTTCTTTATTTTTTTTAATTTTTTTTTTTTTTTTTTTATAAAGGAAGATCATGTCAAATAATATCAAGGTTGTTTGTAGGTTTAGACCTCAAAACAGCATCGAGTTAAGGGAAGGTGGTGTACCTATCATCGAAATGGATGATGAGGGAACTCAGATTGGATTAAAGGTAATAAGAGAAAGAAAACAAGAGGTGGAGTACTCATATTTATTCAGGGCAAAGATTTTCAAGGTTCCTTTTCATTCGATAAAGTGTTTGGAATGAATACACCACAAAAGGATGTATTTGAATACTCTATCAAAACTATTGTAGATGGTCAGTAACAATTTTTTTTTTCTTTTTCTTTTTTTTTTTTTCTAAACATCTTTAATCGGGGGTCTAAATTGAATATTAGATGTTACTGCTGGTTACAATGGAACTGTATTTGCATATGGTCAAACAGGTTCAGGAAAAACCTTTACAATGATGGTAATCATTTGTCTATTTAGACTTGGAGCTGATAAAAGATTATTATAGGGTGCAGATATTGATGATGAAAACACAAAGGGTATTATTCCTCGTATTGTAGAACAAATCTTTACAAGTATTATGGCTGCACCAAGTAATTTGGAATTTACTGTCAAGGTGTCTTTTATGGAAATTTATATGGAAAAAGTTCGAGATTTGTTAAATCGTAAGTCCCTTCCCCTCCCCCTTTAAAAAAATGATGACTTATAAAAAAAAAAAAAAATTAGCCACACAGGATAACTTGCCTATTCATGAGGATAAAACACACGGAGTTTATGTAAAGGGCCTATTAGAAGTCTATGTGGGCTCACAGGATGACGTATATGAAGTCATGAGAAATGGTAGTGCGAACCGAGTGGTGTCAGCTACGAATATGAATGCAGAAAGTTCTCGATCCCACTCAATTGTGGTAGTCACCATCACTCAAAAGAATGTGGATACAGGGGCAGCTAAGAGTGGTAAACTCTATTTGGTTGATTTGGCGGGTTCAGAAAAAGTAGGCAAGACAGGTGCTTCAGGTCAGACATTGGAGGAAGCTAAAAAGATCAACAAATCATTGACTGCTCTGGGTATGGTCATTAATGCTCTTACGGATGGAAAGGTAAATATATATATATATATATATATAAAGAAAAGTGACTAAATCGTCTATATTATAGTCAAGTCATATTCCTTACCGTGATTCTAAACTGACTCGTATCCTACAAGAATCCTTGGGTGGTAATTCTCGCACGACACTCATCATCAATTGTTCCCCTTCGTCGTACAATGAGGCTGAAACTCTATCCACCCTAAGATTTGGTATGCGTGCCAAATCCATCAAGAACAAGGCCAAGGTCAATTCAGATCTTTCACCAGCCGAACTCAAGGCTCTTTTGAAAAAGGTCAAGACCGAAACAGTCACCTTCAAGAGCTATATTGCTGCTCTTGAGGGCGAAGTGGGTCTCTGGAGATCAGGTCAGATGGTACCCGAAGACAAGTGGGTGACAATGGACAAGGTCACCCGGGGCGATTTTGCCTCCTTACCCCCCGCTTCGGGTTTCAAAAGCCCTTTACCTGCCGACGATCTTTCTCGTCCAGCTACACCCGCCATCGTGCTCGAAAAGGACGAACGCGACGAATTCCTAAGAAGAGAAAATGAGCTGATGGACCAGATCACGGAAAAGGAAACGGAGCTGGCCAATCGCGAAAAGCTACTCGAGTCGCTTCGGGAAGAGACCGCCTATTACAAGGAGCAAGAGCAAGCTGTCAGCCAGGAGAACCAGACTATGACTACAGAAGTGAGCGAGCTGCGACTTCAGCTTCAAAAGATCTCGTTCGAAAGCAAGGAAAATGCAATCACAGTCGATTCGTTAAAGGAGGCCAACCAGGAACTCATCTCGGAACTGGAGGAACTCAAGAAGAATTTGATCGAAATCAAGAATGCTCAAAATAAGGCGAGTCAGAGTGACAAGGAAAAGAAGAAGGCTGAAAAGATGGCCCAGATCATGTCTGGATTCGATGTGTCCAATGAGATGAATGAGAAGGAGAGGCAGATTAGAGATGCCTTGGTCAAGTTGGAGTTGGACGGTAATGGCTTGAGTGTGGAAGAATTGGTGTCGCTCAGACGTGATCTGTCCGACTCGCGCGCCTTGGTCGATCAACACACAAAGACAATTGAGGGCCTGACAGATGAAAAGCAGACAATCGAACAAAGAAAGTCCGAACTCGAAGGCAAGTTTGCTAACCTCGAACAAGAATATGAAGAGTTGTTGGATAAAACGATTGCAGAGGAAGAGGTTCAGATCCAAAAGAGCGCTGATATGGATGAGACCATCAGTGCGCTCAAGGCTAAGTTGGAACAACAACACCTCAACAGAAAGGAAAGTCAGCAGAGAGAGATTGAACAGCTCAAGATAGATTTAGAGCAAAAGACAAGTGAGCATAGCAAATTGAGTACAACCATCAATGATCTGAAAGCAGCCAATGATCAACTTCAGGTAAAAACCTTTTTTTTTTTTTTTTTTTTTTTTTTTTTTACAAAGGGACACGTTTTGACTCGTCTTTAGGTTGCACTTACAGAACAAGCACACAGAGAGCCTACAGACATTAGCGAAAAGGAAAAGGATCTCGAGCGTATGAAAAAGACGATGGCTCAGCAATTAGCCGACTTTGAAATGATGAAAAAGGCGTTGATGAGAGATCTTCAGGGACGCTGTGAAAAGGTAGTTGAGCTTGAAATGTCATTGGATGAAACACGCGAACAATACAACACGGTATTGAAGGCAAGCAACAATAAACGACAACAAAAGAACATGGCATTCTTGGTCAGAGATCTCGAACACTTGGCCAACGTTCAAAAGCAGCTGGTTGAACAGAACAGTGAACTCAAAAAGGAAGTGGCTGTGGCTGAACGCAAATTGATTGCAAGAAATGAACGTATTCAGAGCTTGGAATCTCTGTTAGGAGATGCACAAGAGAAATTACTTCATCAAAACCAAAAGTTTGAAGCCCAACTTCAAGCTGTAAAAGAAAGATTAGGACAGGCTAGAATACAAAAATCAAACCAACCTGCCTTACCAGCAATAACTCTCGGTAGGATTGCTAAACCCTTGAGAGGTGGAGGTGTCGTAGTCGATAATACCAACAATGAAGTTGAAAAACGAGAAACTACTTCTAATAATAACAAGCGTGGTTCCTGGATGACCAATTTTATGAACCCAGCTCGACCATAAATTATATGCCCTTATAAATGTATTCTTATCCCCCCTCCCCTTCTTCTCTCTTTTTTAATATAAAGGAAAAAAAACATATAAGCGTAGTGTGTTACACACTTATGAATGACATTCTGTACATTTGGATGACGCAAAAGAACAGGTTGAAAGTAATACACGGGCACACAGCCGCGTAAGTTTGAATTTTTTTTTATGCAAAAAAATGTGCCACAAGTTCCCGATACCTAAACTCTTGTTCCTGACATCAACTTTATTTGCCCCTAAAGTATAATAGCCCCACTATTGTGTAAAGAATAACATAAAATTTTTAGAAATCCCGAGCTTTTTTTTTTTTTTTTTTTTTTTTTTTTTTTTTTTTTGCATAAGCACGGAAAGAATATAGTAAAGAATGAATGACTGCTGTAACGCTTGCGCATATAAATTAAAATTCTCCACATGATCAATCAAAGACTTCCGGTAGTGCCTGTGTTCAAGATTATGTTTGTTTAAAAAAAGCAAGATTTTTGGTGAGTAGAGAATGTTGTTTTTAACAAGTACTGAATGTACTACATTGTTCTATTTGGCTTGGCCTTTTTTTGTTTTTTTTTGTTTTTGTGGCGACCCTGATAAAGCATATGAAAGTTACTGTGCACCTCCGGAGTGAGAAAAATCCCTTTTTGGTCATATTAAAAAAGAAGGTTCCGTTCTCATTAAAAGGGGTGGTACAACTTAAAATGAAGGGAGAAAGCTCATTTAACCATCTTTGGTGAGCTCAACAACTATGATCTTCAAGTGTTTTGATTAGCTCACTAGTAAATGGAGGTAACACTAATTAGTATTCAAGTATATCTTTCTCCGGAACTCTATAAGATCTTTCGGTGGAAGTCACGGGCCAATATGTTACTCAAGTATTTGCTTGCATAAAATCATATCATTTCTGACTGTTTGGCAGTAATGAAAGAATTAATTATAAAATTCTCTTTTGAAACACTTGTTCGAAAGCGAGAATCTTGCCAGTTTGTTTTTGAACACAAAAGCAAAGACCAATAAGCAAAAAAGGACTTTACTAAATAGGTTAAAGTTGAAAGTGTCTTGCAATCTTCGGAAAAGAGAACTAATCTGTGTACAAAAACCTCAAAAATAGTAAAATTGAATACCTCACCTTTGTGCTTTGAAACGATAGATTTCCTTTTGGTGACATGGTATATTAATTATTAAAACCTTGATTCTTTTACACAACATGCATACCTTCGGAAGAACATCCGTTGTCATTTTTTCTTTCATAAAATTTATAACTTTTACTTACTATACAAAAGGGTATTTTTTTTTAGGAATATTATTGAGTCAAATATACGCATTGTTTTTTTTTTTTTTTTTTTTTTTTTTTTTTTTTTTTTCTTATCCCTTTTTTAACTTATTTTAAAATGCAAGCATACATGATACCCTCAATTTCTTCAATGCATAAAGTGGAAATGTCTACAGATACACCTTGGATGCAATCCTCTTACAGCACCGAAGAAAACAAGCCAATCAAAACCGAACCTTCATTGGTAGATATAAGAGTGGAAAAGAATACGGAAGGAAAACCACCCTATTCTTATGCAACCTTGATCAAGTACGCTATCGAACAAAGCCCCAAAAACAAGTTGACTCTGAGCCAAATATACCAGTGGGTGATTGAACATTATCCATATTACGGATCTGCCGGTTCCGGATGGAAGGTAGTGTGTCACAAAGGGGAAACGGAAACAAGGGAACGTGTAACTCACTTTGTACTTTTTTAGAATTCTATTAGACACAATCTGTCCTTAAACAAAAGTTTCGTACGCATTCCCCGTCCTGTCAATGAGCCAGGCAAAGGTTCCTATTGGACTGTAGACCAATATGCTCAGCAAAACAACTCTAAATTAAAGCTTTCCGGTCGCTGCAAGAGAGCCTCGGTCGATTTGAACAGAACTTATAACAATCCTTGGTCCACTCGCAGATCTCTCCAGAATACTACAGACCGTACCAATGACTTTAGTTACTGTTCTCATCCATACAACATCTATGGTGGTGCTTACCCTTATCGCTCACAAGATGTTTGGTCTGCGCGTAACTCAAACGTCACCTATTCTTTACCGTCATCTGCCATGAAGTCTTATGAGAATCTCTATATTCGCAATCCATACCCCATGCTTTACTCTCATAGACAGTCTTGTCCTGAACTGTCCTTTACTGATACCAGCTTTGGTCTTCAAGAACCCTCGTGTGATAAAGTATTGTACAACAATAACCCCAACGGATTACTCAAGAATCCACAATTTGCATACGATTCACCATCACCTGTCTTATCCAATCTTTCTTCACCTTATACCTCTCCTTCGCCACCTCTCATGATGAGTTCACCCATGGATGGTTCTTTAAAGTCGCCTTACTATAGCCCTGTAAACTACCTTGATATCGTCTCTCAATCACCGGATGACAATTCATTGAGTGAATCACCTAAATTTTCTCAGCTTCCATGTAAAGCTCAGGAAAATAGCTGTAGATTTGATTATTAAGCATTCTGTAAAAAAAAAAAAAAAAAAAAAAAAAATACATATATTTTGCATCTTTCATTCCTTCCCCTTCTCTCTTTTATTTCAAAATAAAAATTGTTTCATCATTTTAAATATTCCACGTAAAACTAGATTTTCTTTTATCCACCCATTGTTTAAGTAAACATAAAAATGACCAACCATCAGCAGGTTCAAGTTGAGTGTCACTGAATGATTCTAGTACGCCTTTATTCATATCCCGGTCAAATAAATTATCTATTGCCAAGATCACCACTTTACATCTGTTTTTTTTTTTAAAAAAAAAAAGGGAATAAAATCAAATTTTGAATATCAAATTTTACCTTGCTCTTGATAAAGTAACATTCCATCGTCTGAAATCCATCAAAAAGTTACCTTGATAGCCTTCAAATGAACAAGTATAACAAGCAATAACCAAATCGCTCTCTTGACCTTGCATTCGGTCAATGGTACCTACGGGAATCTGTTCCGAAAATTCTTCTAATCTTCTTTTTAGGGTCACGCACTGATTGACATAGGGTGCAACCACCATCACACTAGACCCATTTGACGCCCTCAAATAGCCACTCACAATCTCGAACACTATATTGGCTTCCTCTTCTAAAATATTGGGTATGAGGTCCTGATTTACTTTTACATTAACTAATGAAAAGGCAAACGAGGGATCCAGAATAGACTTTAGACGATCATCGAGTTGGTTTTGATCAAGCTCGAGTTTGATTTGGGGGAAACGGGAGATAAAGTCTGGACCGTAGACTTGTTGAAAGAACTGGTTGAGTTCTTGATTCATGCGCCAATTGTCTTTGAGTTGGAGCGTATTTGGACCAAAATCTTGTCCGTCCTTTTCTAGTAGAAAAGAACTAGTGGAGATCACTTGGTTCTTTTCGGTTCGCATCAGACATTGTTGGATGGAGCCAAATAATAAAGGATCTTGGTTGGTTACTTTGGAATAATCATTTTTCAATATAGGACCTAATTGCTAATATTCCTGTTCATTAACCAAAAAAAAAAAAAAAAAAAAAAAAAAAAAAAAAAAAATACATATACATGCATATGTTTTTACCATGTGATCTCCTGCAATAATAAGTTTTCCATGTGGACGAGAAAGACATTGAATAGCCAAGAGTGCATCAGGTACAAGCAACTGAGAACTTTCATCAATAATCATCATATCACATCCCTTAAATGACTTCCATTTGTTCTTGATGTTATTCCAACTATAAACAGTGGTACCCATCACAAAGACACGAATCCCCTGATGTTTCCTCAACTTGTTGATGGCCGTGATGGATTCTTGCCATTTGACATGAAGGATATCCGATCCTTCGGATCCAATAGTTCGATAGGTACCAAAGATGATTGAAAACAAACCCTCAAGACCATGACGTCTTTGAATAACTTCGACACGCTTAAGGAGATTGATGATGGCATCGTTTGTAAAGGCAGTGATGCCGATCAAGAGATCCTTAGGACCATTGCAGCTCACAAAGCATTGGATGTACCAGTTGATGAACAGAGACAAAAATTCGGTTTTTCCTGAACCCGGTGGACCCCAGACAATCTGAAGGCGTTTTTGAAAAATGTTTTCAACAATTGCCTTTTGAGAACAAGACATGTTGAATGCCTCACGAAGTTTTCGGGCGGTGGATGAAGTGTTGAATTGGATGTCGTCCATGACATTTTCATTAGCCCATGTGTTGGGATCCTTGATTAATTTCTATCGGAAAGGTTAGGAATTCCCTGTATCGGTATATGTTAGTAATTACCATGATGTCTTCATCTTGTGTTCTTTGGTCAATCATTTTAAGGGCATCTACTACCTTAGGCATAGTGAAATCGGTATAACGAACATAGAGTCTATAGGCATGGGCAGGTCGGCCCAGAGTACCTAGTTTAGTAATCGTCAACAGACGGTTTTTGACATCGATTTCGGATATATTAACACAAGGAATAGGCTTCTTTTGGAATTTTGAACTTGTCATGAAAAGAATGTCTGGGAATTTGATGCTTTCAATAATACCCTATACGGATTAGATTCTATTACAGAATATGATTTTGTTTACCTGACGAGTATCGGGGACAATGATATACTGTTGAAATTCATTACACACCAAACGGTTGATTCTTTCATCAGATCCCGTTACTCTAAATCGAATACTGACTTCAAACTGACTTAATCTGGTTTCCGATATAAACTGAAGTGACATGCTGAAATGATTTTCCGTGCTGTTATTATCTATAATGGCTAGATCTGAAATACGATCCCTTCTGTATCTATCGCACGACGTCATACTTTCTAACTGCTTAAAAAACACAAGTTTGGCCAAGACGGGGTGGTTGAAAGAAATAAGATCAGGCCATCGAAAGGGACTGCATGTCAATGGAAAAAGTTCCAAGCCGTGTGTTTCTGTATATTCATTCGCCAGTTTCCAATAAGTTTCCATAATCTCGTAAAGACAAAGAAATCTTTCTTGGAAGGTCTTTTCGATTGTCTTGGTCTCCCTTGTCTTGAAACAAACATCACTATAATTGCCCTTCAACCAGCATTTATGAATATCTTTTTCTTCAAGCGTGTGCTTTCCTTTGTAGTTCTTTGACATCCATTTTGCAGCTTCGGGGAGTTCGTAATAACCAGGCGTGGGCAACGCAATGTTTTCTTCCAACAAGTCTTCAATACTTATAAATCTTCCCACACTTGACGTTCTCTGGATGCTCTCCATCTCTGGAAAAATGATTGTATCGGGGAGACTCAAAAGCTGTATGTCCTGAAACAGAGCGACCAAACACTTCATCGCGTCTTCCACAATTTCATCCCTTTCAACATCCAACAAGCTCAAATACTGACCTTCAGAGCTCACTAGTTGATAAAGTAACCTATAGATCGCGTCCTTTTCTCGATGGCTGTAGACGTAAAACAAACACTTGCTCTGTTTTTCATCCATCTCACGTAAAAGTCTCGCCAACCGATTCACAAAACTCTTCACAAACGGACTGTAAGCCGTACAAACCTCCTGTTCGAGCTCCTTATAACTCGCATGCACATAACCGAAATCGATTCGACCAAACTGGCCCTCCTGAACAAGCGCCAGGCTAAACGCAAAGGGTTTTTGAGAATAAGTATCCACCAAAAGAGAGATATAAATAACATAATCCGTTTCTCGACTGACCAAAACACTCGCACGGCCCAAAAAAGTAGGTTGTTGATCTTGATAGGACTGAACATATCGATCGACGTGTGTCTCATGAGAGATATGCAGATTGGACATCAGATCCTCAATGTCCTCCATTTGCTCAGCATCCTGTTTACACTGTGCCGAAAACGGACAGGTCATACATTTCTTGACCAGACGCCATGCAGGATCCTTTTGAAAGATACGGACGAGCTCTTGTTGGTAAAACAACTTGATCTTGTGAATCATGAGATCGATACGAAATAGACTAGGGCTCTTGAAATCGCTTGGAAGCCAGACCCCACCCTGTCTATCCACCTCCAGTTCGGTATCACTCAAAAGATAGTTTAAAAAATAGGCATAGCTGGACACTTGGAATTGATGGGTGTCAGACATGGCTTTGGATGATTTGGCATCAATGATCAATATCTTCTTTTTGCCGTCGTTGTTCGGTTGATGAATATAGAGAAAATCGGGAATAAAGCTTCTTATACGATAGGGACAGTCTGGTATTTCTTGTTGATAGAATTCTGCGGGAAGCGTGAACCGGAGTTGGTAGATGTAGGTGCCGCATTTGGCTTCCTGGAGTACTCGTTTGAAATCTGTGGAATAGGTGTGGTCGACCATGGTCGACTTATGGAGTTCAAATATACGATCTTCGAAGGTGAGACCTCGCTCGAGTTGGAGATCCTTAAGAGATTGTTCGAGCGATCGGACAGGGTTGGGTGGTTTGGAAAGTAAATAGTAGTGTTTTTCACAATTGTAAAAGGTGCCACTGGCTAATGAGGATACTGAAAGTTTTGGTAGATTGCTTGACTAATTTTTATAAAAGACTTGAGTTCAAGTGTTTATGTTGAAAGCAACCCTACTTTGGCGTCTTTTGTCATTAATGTAACTTTTTTTTTTTTTTTTTGAAAGATAAAAAAGGAAAATGAAAATCACGTAGTTATTGTATAAAACTTGTGTAAAGATAAATTAGGTTTAGCTGTGTTCGGCGTGTGGAACAGTAGACACCTGCTGTCAACTGTTTTCTCCTTTATCGACACAATATACCGAAATTAAGCAGTTTAGAAATCGACACACATGAAGTGACGTTACATATTGCTTACTTTTAGAAGTAGCCATAAAGAACTTATCCATAATATACTTTTTTTTTTTACTTCTCCTGACTGTAACTTGAAGCAAGTGTATTGGTTAAATAAATGATCTTTCGTACTAAGTCTAGAGCCTTTTTGAGCTTTGCTTATCGTTTTCATTTGAGCAAGAAAAAGAAACAAAAGCGGCGTTTAAATGAAAACCAAATTGAGGACACTTCAGATTTTCTTTTTTTTCTTTTCCTCAATTATAAAACTATGGCGGATACTTTAAAGGACATCCCAGAGTTTTTTGAAACCGAAATCGGTGAATCAATAGCAGCTCGTACTGATGCCTTGGGTAAATAACTTTGGCTTTTTCTTCATTCATTAACGCGTTGTTTCTTTCCCTTTCAGGTACGTTTCGCGAATTGGGACCTCCTGATTTGTGCCATATAATCAAAACTCATGCTAAACCTGGCATGAAAGAGGTATATACATATGCTAATCCGTTTCCTTCTCCTGATACTTAAATTTGTATACAGCTCGGTAGCTATCATTATGTTTCAGGCGTTGATGCCTCGTCATCTGCAACCTTGGCAGCTTATTTGAATTCGCTTACTTATTCTTTGGTAAACACACATACTCTCACACATACACATATACAACAAGAAAGACTATCAAACACACCTATTAAAATAAAACACAGGACGATACCCAATCTTGGTTTTCAAAATCAAATGCTTGGAGAATTCGATCTGGAATCTATTGGTATATTTGTATTCCTTTCCCCTCCCGAAAAAAAATTATGACATCTTAAACACCATACTATTGTAGTTGCTTTAATGCCTTTTCACGAGTGGATGTTCGAGTCGAAGTCAAGATTCCAGGAGGAGTGGAAAGTTATTATGTGGACGTCAGAGGCGAAAGGTAAACCATAAATATTAGATGGAAGGAAGAAAGGAAGGAAGGAAAGAAAACTGAATAGAGAGATAGACATGAAGCATCACCAGCCATCTGGCAAGAAGCATATTTATCTGGAGTGCTTCGAGCTATTCTTTATTCTGATGATAGTTATTATCGATTAGCTGGTTATCGTAAAATAGATCCCATCACCAATTTAGCAGCCGAAAGTCGATTTTTGGAAGCAGTCGAAGCACTCTTTTGGAAAGGATGGCAGTTGGGCAGCAACCCCGAGATTCAAACAGCCACTAGTGTTCAGAACCATTTGACATCGGGCGTCATGAAGTATTTCGGAGACAGTTTTAGATATGGACCGGCTATTGAATTGTATGAAAAGTTGAGAAAGAAGGACCCAGAGGCAGGTGCTTTGCTTGCACAATCTTTTATTGGCCAGAATGAGGAGATGAGAGCCATTCAGGTGTTAAACCATGAATTGAAAAAGTTGCCTATAAGTTATGCACTTTTACATGTTCAAGTGGATTTTCTTCGAAGCAAGGTAAAAAAAAGTGAAAAATGATTTTTTATGCATCTTTTTTTTTAAAGAGGGAATATCAAATGGCTTTAAAATTGGCTAAATTTGCAGTTAACACAACACCTTCTGAATTCCTTACTTGGGCTAAATTGACGGAAGGTAAGTGAATATAAAACGATATATATATATATATATATGTAAACTAACGCACTTATTTTTTTTAAAAAAAAAAAGTTTACATTGATATTAAAGATTATAAAAATGTAAGCACTGAGGAAATGAATATTCAAAAAAAAGGGGATTTGACCAAAATATATAGGCTTTATTGACTTTGAATTCATGTCCCATGTTTACTTACAGCGAACGTGATATGCATCGAATGCCAGCACCTGTCAAAACTCATTTACCCATCAAGGTTGATATTTTAAATTCCGGCATCATGGAAGAAGACGCGGCTGGAAGAGAAAATGAAGTGGATCCTAATTTATCTCGTCTGCCAGCGCCCGCCTTACATGGCACTTTTGCAAAGGCTTATTCACTCTTGACACGATTGGCCAGTAAGATTGGTTGGGACGATCTATTGAAATATCGATCTCAGGTGTTTGTAATGGAAGAAGAATATCGTGTACAGAAAGCAAAGGAGGATGTACAGAGATCCAGCTCTTCTATGCATGGTGATATCCAGAAGACAGTAAGAAACAGCTCTGAAACTTTTGCTGCCACCATAAATGCGGAGGCTTTGGATGAGAACAGTGAAGGGGAAGAGACTGAAGAAGACATAGACGTAGCCACAGAGGAGACAGTAGATGTAGAAACCGCCACGATTAATGCAAAAACTTTAGAAAACAAGACCGAAGACGAGCTTGTAGAGAATATGGAAACTGTTGATTTAAACGCCGACGATAAAGAAAGCACACCCATTCAAGTCCACCACACCCCACTTTTACGTCCAGATCAAGTGGCAGAAGAAAAAAAGGTAAGAGAAAGAGCGAATGAAATAAGACTGATGAATGAATAGTCTGGCTTGGGTGATACAAACGATGATTCTTTTGAAAACACACCTCATCCAAATGATGGTGTCAATTTCACATTCAGTAACAAGCGACTTTGTGAACGTTGGTTGGATAATTTATTTATGGTCTTGTACGAAGACTTGCGTATATATACTTTCTGGAAAACAGAAGCAGCCCATTACCGTGCCCAATTGATGCCTTATCGCAAGACAGGTGCTGAATGGGAGTTGTTGGGTGATCTTGCCCTCAGATTGTGGCACGAAGAAGATGCCAAAGAAGCCTATCAACAATGTTTGGATCATAAATTTTCAGCAAAATCATGGATGAAACTTTTAGAGATTTACGTGTCAGAGTCAAATGTTCAGAGAGCTCTTTTGGCTGCAGTCAAATTAACAGTATATCACGAAAGGTGGTACCACGAAATAGTGGTAAGTTTATTTCAACTCTCGTTTAAAAGCAGCTAAAGTATATTCCGTAGTATCCCAGTGAGATTGCTCGTAGTCTCAATGTTCTTGTCCGCAGAGAGGGTCTCTCCAAAATGCAAAACATATTAACCTCAATGAACTTGCCTCGTTCAGTTCAACTGTTGATGGCTCGATATTTTAATTATGCAGAGCTATTTAAAGTAGAGGGATCCGAATTTTAATAATCTATACAGAGTTGGTATTCACAGTTACATTATACATCCCAGATTTTTTTTTGTAGACAAGTGCTATTTTATTCCAAAATATATTCATGCTTAAATCGAATGTTTATATCTTTTTGAGCACTTGGTCCCATTATTACATTTATCTTTTTTTTTAGAAGAGTATATCTTTACAGACAAAGACTTCAACAATTGTCTATAGTTTTATGTTCATTGTTGAGCACTGATTTTGAAGCTACTCCATAAATACACGAAACAAATACGAGAAACACGTAAAACATATATTTTTTTTAAAAAAAATTCTTTCTTTTCTTCGCAAAAAAAAAAAAAAAAAAAAAAAAAAAATACAGCTTCTGTGGTGTCTACCTTTTAGTTTCTGAGGAGAGAATCTTCCTCTAAAATGATAACAGCCAGATTGATTACCCTTCCAAAGGAAAAAAAAAGGGGAGGGGAAAGAATCGGCATGACCAAACAATCGGAATCATGCTGATTTTTCTCGGTCTATCATGACGTCGACTTTCGTGACTGTAAAAATAAATTGGCATGAAAGATTCCCAAGTATGATGAAGTTTTACAATAAGGAAAAAAAAAAGAGCTCTAGTAAAAAAGCATGCCTTTGCTCGTGGCCCGTTTCACTATTCGGCCCTGTGCGAATGTGGTAAACAGTTTTTTTTCAACACTCGAGTTTAACTAATATTGAAGTCTTGACGTTAATTGTTAGGCTTCTATTGTTCATCGCCCGTTTATTTCAAATGCACCTTTTTCCAAATCAACCTTGTCAAATCACCTGAATCGTAATTACTTTACTGAAAAACTTTCATTTCAACCAAAGTAAGATACTTGTCTACCGTGTTATGAGAGAGCCCTAAAAAAAACCCCCCTCCACTTTGTCAGACCAAAACCGTTTACCTCATTCATCTTTCAACGAGCTGCGATTTCCATAAAGTCAACAGGAATACCCTTTGTGTCATTGGTTGCTAGTCTTCGTGTTGCCAACTTACACAAGTTACCTATCGCTCATTGTGAAGCTGTTTCTTTTTCTCAGCCTGTCATTCAAGTTTCAGTCACTCAAGCTAAAGTATTACATGAAATTACACCCAAGCAACAACCCTCAGTTCTTTATGATATTTGGCAACTGATCAAACCAGATCTCGGTTTGTTGTGCTTTATTATATTGACAGCTATAGGAGCAGCAATCGTTCAGCTTCAAACACCACTTGTTACCGGACAATTGATCAACATCTTATCCTCAAGTATGCAAGCAGCAGCCGACGGATTGGGCGCACTTACTATTCGAGATTTAAATGCACCTGCTATGAAGCTCTTTGGGTTATTGGTTGCGCAAGGTAAATGAGAGAAAAAAAATTATATATATATGATTAAACTTCTTATAGGCATCCTGACATTTGCTCATATTTCACTTGTTTCTGCTTTTGGTGAAAATGTCGCTAAAAGACTTCGTTCAAAACTGTTTGCTGCTATTATTCAACAGGATTTAGCTTTTTTTGATAATCATCGTAGTGGTGAGTTGGTAAGCCGTTTGACGGCTGATGCTGCTGAGTTCAAGGTAAATTTATATATTTATAGACAGAGCAACTAAACAATGAAAAAGAGCACATTTAAGCAACTGGTCACCCAAGGTTTAAAATCTGTAACACAAACGATTGGATCAGCCATTCAACTCTTTAGAATCTCAACTCCCTTGACTTTTACAATGCTAGCCACAATGCCCATACTTTATGTCTTGCTCAACTTGTACGGTACTTATTTAAGAAAGTTAAGCAAACACAACAAACAATTGGACGGTTATTCTGGTGGAGTGGCTGGAGAGGGAATACTTAATGTGTGTTTCAAAAAAAAAAAAAAATTAAGATGAATGTAGGTTCTGTCGAACATGAGAACCGTGAGAGCCTTTGCATCTGAAGAACGTGAAATGGAACATTATGCTCACGCCTGCGGTAAAGTGGCAAAGTCTAATCAATACATGGGCCTTCATATTGGTCTTTTCCAAGGTTTGACCAATGTGTCTATTGGCTGTATGGTTCTAACTGTACTTTATTATGGCGGATCTTTGGTGGTCAAAAATGAGCTCACAGCAGGTGACCTTATGTCTTACATGTTATCCACACAGACAGCTCAACAATCGCTTGTCTCTCTTGGGGTGCTTTTCGGTCAGTCGATCAAGGCCGCCAGCTCTGCGCATCGTGTGTTTGAATTCATTCATCTGGAGCCTCAGGTGCCATTAAGAGGCGGTATGATTCCGGACCATATTTGTGGAGATATACAGTTTAAGGATATTGATTTCTGCTATCCTTCGCGTCCTGATCAAATGGTACTAAATCACTTTAATTTGGACGTTCCGGTCGGAACAACAGTAGCCTTATGTGGACCCTCAGGATCCGGTAAATCGACCATTGCCTCTTTATTAGAACGCTTTTATGAACCTGCTGCGGGTCATGTCTATCTGGATGGTCAGAAATTAGATGAATTGGACCCCTCATGGCTGAGAGAACACATTGGATTCATTAATCAGGAACCTATACTGTTTGCGACTTCCATTTTGGAAAACATTCGATACGGAAATCCTCGTGCTACTTTGGAAGAGGTGAAGGAGGCTGCTCGTCAGGCGAATGCTGAGAGTTTTATTGAAGGGTTTCCTGATGGATATGATACTGTTGTTGGTGAACGCGGGGCTGCACTTTCTGGTGGACAAAAACAACGTATTGCTATAGCCCGTGCCATCCTGAAAAACCCTAAAGTAAGAAGAAAAGAGTGTCATTGGTTTTTTAATAATATTTTTTATTAGATCCTTATTCTTGATGAGGCTACTTCGGCTTTAGATAGTAAATAATATAAGCTTATTTTTGACAGTGAAAGAACAACTTATATTTTTTTTTTTTAGCTCAAAGTGAGAGAATGGTTCAAGAGGCATTGGATAAGTTGATGTATGGAAGAACAGTCCTTGTAATTGCTCATAGATTATCTACGATTCGTAAAGCAGACATGATTGTTGTCATGGGTAAAGTCCCTGGAAACGTAATAGAAAAAGGTAGACGAATAATGAGTTTAGTTTTTTTTTTTTTTTTTTTTTTTGTCTAACACAAAATAGGTACACATGATAAACTAATGCGCAATCGTTCGGTTTACTTTAAACTGCACAATCAGCTGGTGAACGCAGAAAATGAATAGTATCGATTAACAATAAAAAAAAGTCGCTACTGGTAATACACAAATATATTTATTAAATAGTTTACAACAAAAAGTTGGCGGGGTATTTTATTTAGAAATATACACAAAGAGTTATAGTTCTTGATGTATTCTTTTTAAACCTCTGGTTTCACTTCTTCCTTTTCACTGACACTCACCATCTCTACACCTTCTGTGGTTTCCTTTTCGGCTTCTTCTTCGAGGTATCTTGCAATGTCCACTTTAGCTTTATCAACATCAATAAACCAAATGATGATAATAGAAAGAACAAACAGAGCGAGCACGAAAGGCCAACCTTTCCAGAGATTAGTTGTATATTGAGTGATTGCGCCAATAATAGCTGGACCGATCCAAGAAGAAGCCTTGTTGATTACACCAAAGAGACCAAAAAACAGATTTTCCTTACCCCTTGGAATCAATTCAGCCAGCATGGTATTCTGCCAGGCCCAGATGGGGGCTGTGAAAAGACCCGACCAAACGTAAAATACCCAAAGTTCCCAATTTGTTCTGATGCCAAAGTTTGTCAGACCGATGCCAAAGCATCCCCAGACAGCAACTACACCCGAAAGCGCGACAATGATCAACAAATTCGTTTTTGTTTTTACACCAATTTTTGACAGCCACAGGAAAAAGAAACAGCCGAGGATCGAAGTGACGGCAGATGCCAAATTGAGAATCGTTACCTGCTGAGCCGAAAAGCTTGTGATCTGTCCCTGAGTGATGTTAATCATTTGGTTTGTGGTCGAAACAGCATCTGAGAACATAAAGTAGGAAAGAATATAGAGAAAGAGATACTTTAGTCTCCTGGCTTCTTTTACGGCTTTAAAGATGGATTTCCAGCCAATGGTAAAATGGTTCGAATCCTTTGGTAAAGGCGGGCCCTTTCTACCCTTTGGAAGGGCAATAAAGTAAGGGATCGCGTTTATCACCCAGAAACCACCACAGACCACAGTAGAAATATAGTTGAATAAGGGTGCATTGCCAAGATAATGTGCTGTGTCAGCCGGAAAGTCATAACTAGACCAAGTAATGTAAGACACACCAGATAATATGCCTAACAAAATAGAGTTAATTCCCAAACAAGCTATTAATAAATATAAACCTGTCATGATCAAGAAACCGATATTTGAAAAAATGGTTGAAACAGCTGATACATGGTTTCTCCATCTTTCAGCCACGGTTAATGCCTCTTCTCTAGTAAGGTTCGGATCTGCTCGCGCTTTTCGTACTACAGGCAGATTATCACTAAAAATAGATGACTATTTGTATAATGAAACTTGAGAGGGCTTAACCCAAAAAAAAAAAAAAAAAAAAAAAAATACCTTAATGTTGGAAAAGCCGCGGCATAAAATACAAGTGAGGTACCATATGAAATCAACGCCAGAATCATAATGGCCATCATAGCGTTCCAGTTGGATCCATCGTTATTTATAAAAACTATTGGTACGATTTGCGTGGCACAACCGATGACTGTAGCAAGCAGGAGAATATATCTATTCCAGTTGCCATAATCTGCAAGGCTTCCAAACGAAGTAAACAGAACAAACTGGATCACAAAGGCAATCGCTTGAGAATAAAGGACCATGGAGGCTACCGGAACACTGCTGTTGCCATTCCAAGTGACATAGCATACTTCGTCCGTATTATAGATATCACATCCTTGCCTTTCAGGTGATGTGTCTGTGGCAGGATAAAATCCACCCAGATAAGCAAGAGACTGTAAGATATTTGGCATATAACTATTGATTGTAAATCCGTTATCCTAAGGTAATATTTTAGCAAATGAAGATTTTTTGGATTGCTTCTTTGATTGTAAGTTACACCGTTATAATAAAGATAATATCCCCACAACTCCCATTTTGTGGCAGATGGCTGAGAGAGAACTTCTTTACCCTTCTGTGTTGTTGGATCAATTTCGGCACCTGTTGATATGAATGGACTAGCGAACAGACCTTCGTTTTTTGTCATCAGTGAAGTCAGAGAAAAAAATTAAAAGAGAAAGAAAGAAAAAACAGCCATGTTTTGTATTTAGTGAATTAAATCAGGCTGTTTTACCTCAAATATTACACAGCAGTACAACAAAAAAAATTCTAATTTCATTTATAGTATCTAAGCTAACGTTATTTTCTTGATCTGGTTGTTGTGTGAAAAAGAAAAGGGCTTTTCTTATGTTTCATGAATACCTTTAGTATATTACATGAAAAAAGTATTATGCGGTTATTCGTTTAATTCAGAATTTATAGCTCGAAGTGCAGATTTATTTTCAAATCAAAATATTTTTTGATGCTCTTTTTTTTTCTCGTACAAAGTTATTAATCAAAAAAAGATATGTGAAACAATCGACTTCTTATTGTGCTACATTTCTGCATAAAGAAAAAGAGAGGAAAAAAGCCTGCGATTATATTTTTTTTACTGAAAACAGAACACTCGTTATGTTATTTTTTCCATTTCTAGTAAATAACTCTTCATATGCCCTCGTTACCTCACTTTAAGACTTTGGTCATTAATCAAAGACGAAAATGGTATTTAATTTTGAACTCATGATAGAGTATGAACACTTTGTCAAAATCAACTGTATTTTCTCTGGTGCAAAAGAGAGTTGTTTTATGTTACACTTATTTGGAGTCATCGTGAGTACGTGATCGACACCTTTCTCTCTATGCATGTCCAGCCCATTGACTTTTTCTTAGACATCGCAAATCCAAGGCCATTCCTCTTAAACTTTTTAAGATCAATAGAAAAATTTGATTCTTTCCATATGGTAAAATAATAACGTGTAAATAAATAGAGTATTTTCTTTTTCTCTTCCTCAATTAGAACTATTCAAGCAAAACTGTTTGGCTAAAAAAGTAATTATGTTTGAAGAAAGACAGCTGACATGCTTGTTACCAAGAGAACACGAATATTATTATTCATTACTTTATTAACCCGTATGTTTTTGTAGGTGCATGAGGAATTCTTATTCGTTTCCTATCCAAGTAAGTACATTTCTCGTATTATTCTCTCGTGTTGTATAAGCCAAAATTCTGATAGACAGGATATTGTTTCTGAAGATTGCCACAGATCGTGACGTGTTATAATATCATTATGTGGTGCACTCGGTGAGGGGAGGTTGAAAATTGCCAATAAAAGTATATTTCTACTTTGTTAGGATAACTAAGTGCTTTTATTTATCATGATCATCAGTCAGACACCAAAAGCATATACAAACATTTCAAGAGAAAGCAGTTTTTATTAATAATACTTGGATTTAAAAAAAGGGGGGCTTGGAAATTAACACTCGATCATTTTAGAGTGCATATGATTCAATTTGGTTAAGTTACTACTGACTCTCCTGAAAGGTGGATTTTTCTTTCCCTTTTTCATTGGGTACACAACTAAGTTACACATAAAATTCGTAACAAAATACTAACAGCCACTTTGTAATGGACAGTGACGGCTAAGCAAACTCGCTAACCAATCAGGATGGCTTATTCAGGGTTCCTAAAAATTGTTATCTCGCTAACTATATAATGACTTACCAACGAACTACCGAGAAAGTGGAAACCTTTGAAGAAAAGAAAAATTCATATTGTAAAATATCGAGTGTATACAAATCATACATTGACCGTTTTTTTTTTTCTATCAAGACATAGAAATTTATAAAGAAGGTAGAATGGTCACACACAGACTAAATCTAGGCAAGGTAAACGAATTTTGTTATCCAAGCGAGAGGATCATCGGGGTTAATAAACGATAGTCATCTGCAAAAATCTGTTTCTGGTCTCTTTTACTAGCGCTTTACAAATTATATGATGCCTTATACAAATAATGGCCAGTTTGATGGTGATGATTTTATTTCTAATGATAAAAGGGTGGAAGGTGATGTCGGAAAGATGAATTGGAGCCAATAGCTTGTGTTCGCTTGTGTCACACTATTATCATGCTTATTCGAATTAAAGTTTAAATACACCTTTCTTTTCCTTTTAGAAAAAAAAAAAAAAAATGGGCAACTGTATAAACTTGCCTTATACTTTCGAATCCAAATCTTCAAACAGCAAAAGCAGTGCAAAACAACAAGAAAGTGAGGATACAAACCTGACAACTCAAGAAACACCTGTCGGTAACCCGATCGAACCTTTATATTATAGTACGAACGATTCAACCAGAATATTTCATGTCGGACAAGAATCCACTTATTGGCTACCAAAAGATGATGACGAGCAACGGAGATTGACAGGAGTAAAGTAGAGTATAACATCTATTTAACTCATCCTTTATTGCTTAGCAACACTTTCTCTATAAAGAATTTTATGACGGGTAACAAAAAGTCTTTTTTTTTTTTTTGTGTTAACATTTTTTTAATTAACATTTTTTCAATTTTATTTTTAGGAGTAATATACTACCCAGTGTTAAAGAAAATCTAAATTTGGAAAAAGGTGTCAAAGTTCTTGATGTTGGTTGTGGGTCTTGTGTGTGGATTATGGTACTTGCAATAGACTGTAACCGCTAACTGACTTGATAGGATATGATTACTGATTACCCAAATTGCGAATATCATGGCTGCGACATTGAAGATATTACCAACAAACTTTTAAAGCTTGACAAATTCACTTTTACTTACGGCAACGTTGTAACAGGTCTTCCATATGAGGATAATACGTTCGATTTTATTTATATGCGACTTTTCATGTATGCGCTTCGTGCCGAAGAATGGGCACCTGCGATAAGTGAAGTCATTCGTGTGGTTAAGCCAGGAGGGATGATACAATTTTTTGAGGCTGGAATTGAGGTAAACAGAATATACATTGAAAACTACTAAAAAAAAAAGGTGTCGGACAATAGTTGCTATGCTTACGACAAGCTTGTAAAAGCCTGTAAGTTCCCTTCTTATGTTCTTTTTTTTTTTTTTTTTTTTTTGAAATAACATTTGTACGTATTGTAGTGAATACCATTGCTATTTCAAGAGGACAAAATATAAACGTAACCCTAGAGTTGGAAGGTATGCTTTCAGATATTGATACAGTTAAAATCATACAGTGTGATAACAGAAGTTGCAACTCCCGTAAGTCCCTTTTTTTTAGATAAATCCACTACATATTGACTGAAACAGGATCTGGTACATCCACTGCTAAAAAATTCATATGGGATGCTGTGGAGATAACAAAGAGTGCAATCACCTTTTTAAAGCCGATGCTCGATTTAGAAACAAAAGAGGATGTCATAAACTTTCATAAAGCGCTCAGACGCGATATGCCTAATACCGATTGTTATTTTTATGCAAGCAACATATCTGTACAAAAATTATAAAATTTTACCAAAAGCTTTTTTGACCCAAATTTGGTAAATGTTAGAAGACCAGCCAATAAACGCTCGTTTTGAGCTCAAATAATATCTGGACTCAAATTATGAGACCCAGGTCATTCTGGAGATAAGTCTTCAAAAATATGTGCAAAAGTGGGGTGCATTAACGAAATGGTGTGTTGTACAATATGTGAGATCAACAAAACTCAAGAAAAAATTGTATCACTTAATGATAAAGATAGCAATGGTTCTCATTAAAAAAAAAAAAAAAAAAAAAAATAGAGGCATAACACTTAAAGTTTTCAAACTGTCATTATTATTCTTTTTCTCATAAATTCATCTCTTTGCTATAAAGTTCAAAAGCATTGACACATTTTTGAAACCTTTTTTAGCCTCAGCTAATGAAAACTCTAATTTACTGTAACACGATCTGGAACACAGTGAACATAGGTTATGACTGAAAAGTGGCAATTGGTGTAAATTATATAAACAAACGATCAAGGTGGAAGCAACAACCATTAAAGCAAAGTCTAAATAGTGAATAAACCATAGCACATTGGCATACAGAAAAAGCAATTCCTTAATAATAATAAAAAAGGGTTGTCTTTATCTCTGAATTTCTCAAAGATTTCTCGTAATATTTGGAAGACAAGGTCCAGATTTGAAGGAGAAATCCCATAGCGCTTTATCCTTTGAAAACATATAAACTTCTGATGTGTGCAGCGTCTAAATTGTTCTATAATAATATGCATACTAAAAACGTTATTTTAAAAAAAGAATTGCGTTGCTGTAAGGTCTTTGGGGTTAAAGTGGGGAATAGGAGGTAAACACATTAGTCTTTATAAAGAATCCCACCAATCAACTTCTACAAAAGTGGATTGTGCAAAAACCAACAAAGAAACAAGGAGAACAGTCTATGCCTTGTCATTCTGAGAAAGAAGACAGAATAAAGACAAGTTTAGAACCGCTTAGCTCCTTCTTTTTGATACACGTGGTACTATGTAGAAGATGGTATATCTTTTTAGTATAAACCCTAAATACATTTGTATATCCACAAAGCATCTGAACTAGAGGCTCAAGTTGAATACAATCGCGAACCATAAGACCCTTAGGGATATCCATGCTGGACTGTCAATTCCCCCATTTCTCTGGAAATGCGTGCCTAAGGATTATTTAGTTGGTGGCAAATGCTTTTATATTTCCATACTTTTTTAGATTATAATATTTTAGTTCTTTTTATCAAAGATTCTATTCTTGGTGGCAAAATTATATAGGATACAGTGTGGGGCATACGTATAT
This sequence comes from Rhizopus stolonifer B9770, assembly GCA_000697035.1. Lineage (NCBI taxonomy): Eukaryota > Fungi > Mucoromycota > Mucoromycetes > Mucorales > Rhizopodaceae > Rhizopus > Rhizopus stolonifer. The sequence continues at coordinate 39,222 of JNDS01002590.1, forward strand.
ATATATATAAGGGAAGATTTTATTATTTATTTGATTAAATCACGCGTCTCTGCTTGTATGATCAGAGAAACAAAGCTCAAGGTTTTCGGATAAATTAATCGCACAAAATAAAATACAAAGACTAAGAAAAACAACAATAATAAAATAGAGAGATTACAAGTTTTATATAGTATAAATTCTTTCCAAGAAGCTGTGCTTTGATTTTCTTGCTTGAACAACAGCACTTGACACACCATCAGTCTTTGACTTATACACTGTCGAGTATCTATTAACCAATTGACAAATAATACCTAATAGTAGAAAAAGTCAAAACAAACATTCAGACTTTTTTTTTTTTTTTTTTTTTACCATAAAACCAATACAGATGAAGTGGGAAAACAGCAACAGCTACCATCCAAAGAGTTTCCACTCTATGATTTTGTTTGAGAGCAATGATCATGTAAGAATGAAAGACAAGGCGAAGCACAAAGAACGTGGAAGCAAACAAAAGATCACTTCTCCAATGATCTCTAAAGGAACCTAAGGCAAGTATAAGCGTAGGAAGTTCCAATAGACAACTAGCACTAAAAAAAGAGGAAGTTCGGGATTTGAGCAACCAAAAAAGGATTCCGATATAAAGCGGGTGATGGACCCATCCTGTTAAGACTGTGATACGATCGCGATAATATATGGATCCAAGTGAAAGGTCTAATACGAGATAAGATATAAAGAAACAGGCCAAAGCGATATGGAAATTAGAGTCAACAGATAGTAAGTCCATGTTCCATCCTGACTTCCAAAAAGAGAAAAAGCTCGGGATCGAGACAACAGTACACACCAGGCTACTTGCGAATGTCAATATCCAGCTGATTTGTTTGTTAGTTTTTGTGAAGCCACTTTTGATACAGTAGAAGAAGAATGATATTAAACTTGTAAAGCTGATTAGAAATGATATGGGTACAATAGGCTGTGATAGCACTTGAAGAAGTGTGAGCTTTTGAATCATGTTGGAAGAAGAGAAGAAAAGTGAGTATTGATTTGTTTGGAGCTTTCAAAAAAAAAAAAAAAAAAAAAAAAAAAAACAATTTATGCTCGAAAAATCAGAAACAAGGAGATGCTTCGGAATACTTGAGTATAAAAAAAATCAATGTACACAGGGTTATTTTCCATCAAGGAGAAAGTCTTGCTGGGCTACTTCCATCGTATCATTACGAAAAGGGATATTTTAGGAGTCAGATTTAAGGGTAAAAGAAAAAACCCAAAAAAAAAACCAAAAATAAAATGTTTGGATTCTTGGAAACACGAAAAATAATTCGAACCGTTAAAGACAAAAAAAAAAAAAAAAAAAAAAAAAAAGGAGAGCCGATATTTTAAATAAGGAGGATATATTCACAGTGGCAAAGTATAAATCATTTTCAAAATGCTAAAGTATGAATGCATTAATACAATGAAATGATTGCTTTTAATGTAAAAAAAGGGTTGTAATATAAGATCTGCATTGTGCCAGTTAATTTAGCTTTCTTTTTGTCTTTTTCGTAACTTTTATTTCTTTGTTTCTGTCGCCCTCCCCCCTCCTTGTATATGTCAAGTTGTCCAATAAACAGGCATGGAACTTTTATCCCTTCTTTTGTGATCTTGATAGTTCAGGAGCCTCAAAATATTCTTCCGCTGACCCATCGGTAACAAGTCTAACCTGTTTCTTGGATCAATAAGAATATTCTTCTCGCTCTGTTCTTTTGAATAATGAACTAGATTTATAAAATATCCTCCCATCAGGCTTAAAATGATCAAACACCTTCTAAAGTCTACAAATCGTTTATTTTATTTTATTTTTTTTAAAAAAGAACTAAGGAGACTAAATAATGACAACAGTGTTCAACTTTTGCCACATGGCCTGGTGGCAAAGAGTGGCAAAGCGTACTAATTTTCCCACTACTAATGGATTTTGAGAGATTCTAACCGTGGCTCTAGCTTAAGTTTACAACTGGAATCATTTCTTTGTTCTCTAATGCTTCCTTATTCAAAGTTTAATTGAGAATCATTTTTTTTATGAACAAAAAAAAAAAAAAAAAAAAAAAAAAAAAAAACAATTCTCACGAAATCATTGCATTGAGAATTGGAATATTCTCTGAAGTGAATTATTAGTTTAGTGGATATTGCACAAACCCGTGTCTGTCCCCTTGATATCTTCTGTTTTCTCCAATACATTGACCAGAATCGATTGTTACAATTACCATTTGAAGAAATATAAGGTAAAGAGGGGGCATCGAATTTAAGCTGCAGTCTTTACTCTGAAAGCAGTAATAACCCCAAATACACAAGTTATTATTGCGATTTCTTGTATCCCTTTGCCTATGCACATAATGCAATGAGCAAAGAACACGAGATATATAGTATCGTTCAATAATTACTTACTCAGTGCATTTGAAGAAATAGCTGGCTTGTATTTGCTTCAAGTAAGTTGAGAAGAAAGATCATAATTGAGTGTGCTTGGATTCAAAGGAAACTTTTAAAAAGGAGTCACGTACAGAGTAAAAGTAACAACTGAACTAAGCAGGTTTTCTATTTTATACGTTTCTTGTGCTCAAATTTTTTTATTAAAAGCAAATGTTTTTTCTTTCAAAATGTGCACAAATAATTTCGAGAAATGCTATACAGTGCTTCCACCGTCAATTGGTCACTTTACTGAAAAAATTGGTCGCTTTTTAAATTTCAATTGGTCATTTTTCTGAAGCTCAATTAGTCATTTTTCTGAAACTTAATTGGCCACTTTCCCAAATTTCAATTGGTCACTTTTCAGAAGTTCAATTGGTCAGCTTAAAGAATACACCTTTTGCCAAAATGAAGTCGCAAAAAAAAGTTAAAGTGTCGCGCTTTTAAAAAAAAGAGTGTCGTACGTTTTTAGAAAACAATTCAAGAAAAGAGTGTTATGCTTTATAAAAAAAAAAGATGTCGCATACAGTAGTCGCAACGCCAATGGGCGGTTTTTATTTTCTTGAACGACTCTATGAGTTTGAAACTTTAGACATGAACATCTATGCAAATATCACAAAACAGATCAAAAAAAAAAAAGTATAAACAAATGTATTCATTTACTTGTTAATAAATGAGAAAAACTTTAAATTTGTTAATCATATCCAAAAATTTCTTTTGGACTGTTAAGGATACGGATACGGATACGGATACGATACGATACGATACGGATACGAATTGAATTTGAAAGGCTGTAGGATTTTTTCAAGATACGGATACGGATACGGATACGGATACGGATACGATACGATACGATACGGATACGGATACGGATACGGATACGGATACGAATTGAATTTGAAAGGCTGTGGGATTTTTTCAAGATACGGATAC
>JNDS01002594.1:0-11921 GCA_000697035.1 Rhizopus stolonifer B9770
GAAAGAAAGTTTATTATGTAATATATATATATATATATTTTATATACCAAGTAATTAAGTTTTCTTTTTGTGGTTCAAGAAAATCACCTCTTGTAGCGGCAATTATTGCACTTGGTTCATTGATTGTCGTAACTACGTGCCAATTACTCATTAAAACAAAAAAAAAAAAAAAGATAGCCAAAAAAAAAAGAAGTTATACACAACCAGAGATGAAATGGTCGATTTCGTCATGAGATTTAATCTCCGTTATAACAAGCCTCCAAGAACAAAAAGGTTTTCCAAAGGGATTTGACAATTCTTGAAGACTTTCTGTGTCCGAATACGATTCTGAGCATGCCTAGTATAAAAACTTCTTTCTTTGGACTCAAATAAGTGGTTCTAACATAATTCATCCAATCATTTCGAGTATTCATTCTTTTCCTGGGCTAATATTTTTCTGAAAAAAAAAAAAAAAAAAAAAAAAAGACAAGGATAACAACGTTTTTCTACTTCAAAGACTATCCAGAGAATATGGCTTTGAACATAACCATTATACAATTTTTTTTTTTTTTTTTTGTAAATGGTATTTTATTTAGGTGTCGCACAGAGGCGTGCACCGTTGACGATAACCATTATACAAAGACATACAATGAGGCTAGCTGATTTTGTCGTTTTTCGAAAAATAAATGTCGTTTCGCGAAAATAATTGGCGTTTGAAGCAAAACAATTGGTGCTTGTCTCAAAATAATTGTCGGGAATAATTTTTTTTGTCGCTTTCATTTTGTCTAATTGTCGCTTGTCACCAATAACATTAGCGGAAACTGGAAGCTAAATGTCGCATATCATCCTTACCAAACGATCAACCCTTTTTTTCCTACAACTACGCAATGGCAATCACTTTTTATTTTGAGGACGTGCAAGAGAATGTTTACAATGAGTAAGGAAAAAAGATGTTTGATCCTATGGAAAATGTCTTGACGCAAATCACAGATCCCAACCTTGCACTTGAAACTGTAACAAATCGAAACATCTATCTATCTAACCTCAAGCTTGTAACTAAAACTGTTGCAAAGGAAGCAGTTGCGACTCATAAAACAAAGAAACCTGATTTCACTGCTGTGTATAATGACTACAGTGACAAGACCAGAGAGTGCTGTCCCATAGGAAAGAAAGTAAGTACAAGCTTTTAAAATGAACAATAGGTATGATATACTTGCAATGATTTTTAAAATGAAGGCGCGGGTATCATGCAATGATTATTCGAAACTCAAAGAAGCTTTCATCTTTTTTGGTTTGCTGGTATTGATGACTTGCTAAATATCATTCTTTGTAATAAAGCTGCCTCTTCTTCTCTTTCATGAGTCCTCCAGCTCCTTGACGCAATGATTATGTAGTTGGTCTGATTTCAGTAAAATACAATGCCTTTAAAAGCATGACATGCATAAAGTTACCCAAAAAAAAGAGAGCTGTTTCAGTTACGCTGATTTTATTTATGCAAATAAAATCCACGCATAATTTTTTTCTATTTTTTTAATGATCTAAAGTTGTGTCAAATAGACAAGTGCAGACAAGAAAGTCAAGTAGCTCATGCTGTTTATAGAAGCAGAGCTATCGAATCCATCACTTCCGGAACCTTTACTACCTTTTCCACTCCGAATACCTGATTTAGGTGAAGCCACAGCTGCCTTACAGGTAAAGGCATTACCCTTGATTACACCATTCTTTAAATTGGATACAGTATCACAAGAAAATGCATTACTGGTTGTTTGAACATTCAATCCACCACGTACCTAGTATATAGATGAGTTATTTGTTTTACCAAAAAAAAAAAAAAAAAAAAAAAGGAAAGAGAGGGGAGGCTTACATCGTTAAGGGAGGGCAATTGGACTTCATCAAATCCACCAGTGATATCCAAAGTACCGTCGACCTGTTGAAGATTAGGGAAAGCTGTAATGGAGACCAGGTTGTTGTTTCCGCTAACAGAAAGTGCACCACCCAAATGACTCAACTTGGCCATAGAAAGATTATTGAGTTGCATATTATCTGTCAATGTCAATGTACCAGAAATTTCGGTGACAGAAGGCATATCAAGCGTGTCGAATGAATTTGAAATAAAAGACATATCACCTGAAACTCTACTCAATCCGTCTAAGTTCAAACCGGCCACGTTACGGAAAGTAGATTCCCGCATACTTTGTACTTTGGAAAGCTATATTGAAGAGTTATTATCGATATATTTCAATGATCATAACAATGAAAACTTACATCAATACGAAGGTTTGGTGAGTTGGAAGAGAACAAGACATTGTTGACTGAAGTTGTATTTGTCAAGCCAAAGGATTTCAAGTAAATGTTGTTTGAAACAGAAATGTCTTGTGTTGTTTTCATCTTGAGACCATCTACACGAGTCACCGTTGTATCGGTAATAGTAATCTTTTCTGCCTCTGACAGACCTGCTGCGAACCTGAGTTCGTTCAATGCAGGATGAACACTGACCTCAAATGAACGGACGGCGTATAATTTGGCAAGATTAAGAGAAGTCAAAAGCTTGTTGTTGGCAAAACGTATTTCACCATTGACACCTTGAAGATTAGGCATTGAAAAGGCCTGAAGGGCATCGTTTCCGGTCACCAACAGATTTCCTTCTAATAATTCAACGCCATGCAATTTCAAATCACCAGCACCCGAATTGTCAATGATAATATTACCAGAGTAAGTTTTACAGCTTCGAGCCTTGTCAAGATCCAGTTGAGTCGTCACTTTAAGCTCACCCGAACAGGCAGCATTTACTTGTTGAATGCACAATAAAGTAGCGGCGAAAATGCCAAGTTGTTCAGTAGATAATTTCATATGAAAAAGAAGAGAGGGAGAATATAGGATTCACATATTTTTTATAATCAAAGTTCGTTTTGAAATCATTCCCCAAAATTTGTAAAATGAAATAATAGCAAGATCTTTACTACATCATATTTATATTTTTTTAAAAAAAAAAAAACTGTACAAAAAGAGGAGGGAAGAAAGGAAGAGGAAGCATACAAGATGGTAAAATGCAAATGAATTTTTTTTTGTGCGACTAATAACCAATACCAGACATGATACCATAGCCCATGGTAAAGATCAGACAGGTACAAATGATACTTGTTGGAATACCTGTGATAATGAAATCCTTGGTGGTCACATAGGGCTTTCCAGACGGATCTTCCAGCATCACAGCAGACATATTAGGATATCCTGACACGGGTAATCCCATACCAGCCGAACAGGCTAATCCAGCACCCATTACAAGCAAATTGGGATGAGGCACAGGTAATTGTTGACCGACTTGCTGAACGATAGGCACAATAATCAATGCAGCTACCGTATGTGAGACAAAGGTAGCAAAGACCAAGATGAGAAAACAAAAGACGGCAAGAATGGCAATCACTGAAAGATCTGAAATGCCATCCTTCAGTCGAAGTGCAATATCTTGAAGTAGTCCAGAGGAGGTCACAGCATTACCCAATGCCATACCGCCCTGAGCCAATACGACCACAGACCACAAAAAGTTGTTCAAATCGTCCTTGTTCAAAATACCGGTACCAAAGAACACAAAGAGTGGAATGGCTGCAATAATACCCGTGTCACCAATGTGATCTTCCAAGGCTGTTTCAGCACACCACAATGCAATGGTAGCAATAGTGATAACCATCACAAACACTTGTTGCCATGTAATCTTTTCCTTGGTGGGTTTGATAGTGTTCAAATGAGGTGTGTCGGCCGCAGGTCTGTAGACAAATAACAAGATTCCCCAACAGATGAACATGGACAGGATAGCCACAGGAAGAGCAGCAGCAAACCAAAGTCCCCAACCGGGGTTAGGATCAATATATTGAATGGTAACAATGTTTTGTGGTGAAGAAATGGGGGAGGTCATACCACCAATACAACTCGAAAGTGCGATACCAAGAATCAAACAGGGTGCCACTCGAGACCGGTCGGGCAAAGTGCGAAGGATGGGATCAATCAAGGAAAAGCAAAGCACGGGTGTGGCCACATTGGAGATAAACATACTCAAGAATCCAGATACAAACATGATTGCAAGCAAGACCCAATGGGGACGAGTACCTGCACGACTCAGAACATGAGAGGCAAATGCTTTGGCAATACCGTATTTAGATAATGCAGCGGCTAACGCGAAACCACCGAGCAACATCATAATGGTTCCACTAAACATTGAGGCAAATACTGCTTTGGCTGCTGCTTTGGCTGTCATAGAAGCACCACTACTATCACGCATGATGCCTAAGGGTACAATCATAAAGGGAATAAGACATGAAGTAGCGTAAAGAGGAATGGCCTCTGTGGCCCACATGATGGCAGCAAAGATGAGTAGAGCAAAACAGTAATTTTCTTGCCGGTTACCAAAACAATCAACACAGAGCAAGACAATTAGAGCCACAATGGCAATCATAAAGCAAAAGAGTTGGCGAGCCACGCTGGTTGAGATACGGCGCTGTGTAAAAGGAATCTTCCAAGAATTGACAACAGTGGCTTCAATCAGTTTGGTATCGTGCGCTCTACGTTCTTGGCGAACCATATCTTTCCAGACCGTATTACGCTCAAAGGTAACTTGGTCACGAAGGTGGCTTTTCATTTGACGAAGGGCGATAGTGTGGTTGCCTCCACAAAAGGCATTAGCAAAGATGGTTTCAATACGTGTGATTTGTCCGCGGAGAGCTTCCAATGTTTGAGGCATAAAAGGTCGACTTTCCATCACCATCTTTTCAAGATACTGAGGTCGCAAATGGCGTTCGAGTACTTTGTCGTATTTTTTTAAAATCTTTTCAAATGCAGTACGATTCAGTTCAACATAAGAATCAAGTTCGGAAAGAGAAATATAAAGAAGGATAAGATGGGATCGTACATCAGAGAGGTGTTCTACAAGCAAATCATCTTCGCGGTTATCGAGCGACATACGGGATTCCATCGAAGCGCGAGATCCGCGGCGAGTGCTGCGAGATATAATAGAAGCCCGTCGGTGGACAGACAAACTCTTTTCTTCATCAGGTACTTTTTTATTGGGAAAACTAAAGGTGGAGTCTAGGTTTTCTAGTGGTGTAAAGCTGCTTTTACGAGAATGTTCGTGGTTGCCCTCCACTTCGGCTTCAATATCATCCAACATACGATACAACTCAGTCTCCTTTTGTGTATAAAAATCAAATACTTTTTCCAATTGAGCATCAAGAGCGTTTAAAAATCTAGCTTCACCATCTTCCTTATGATCCACCATTTTTTCTGGATCAGATCCGTTATTGATATCCTCTACATGTTCTTTTTCTAACTGAAATATCAACTTTTTTAGTGTGTCATAACTATAAAATTTTTTTTTTCTATAAACAATTATGCCATATTTGGGTTTGTTTGTTATCACTTACTTGACATAATTGTCAATCCATTCTGGCACTGCATTTAATTGTAAAGTGTGCGAAAACTTCATATCCAATAATAAGGAGTGTAAGAAGAAGAGAGGAAGAAAATGTTTTTTTTTTAGGCATTTTATGTCATTACTTTCCCCCAGCGCTTGTTTCTAAGAAAAAATTCTAATTTGTTGAAATAGCGGAGATAGTCTGTATAATAATTTAGCCTTTGATATATCACTATTGGTTTTTCAGCCAAATTTGAAGGGAAATACAAAAGGTTTAGAGAATTTAACGGCCTTTTTTCAAGAAAAAGTGAACAGATAATTTGTCGTCAAATGTGCTAAGCCGTTTGTATTTTTTCTAAATCCGGGTGAAATACCAGCACAGAATTGAAAGTGGAATAAATTTTATTCCCTGTTACACATATATTATAATTGCCGACCCCTTTGTCTTTTGAGTTTATTCTCTTGGATCATTTCCAAAGCTCTTTGTCAAAATGTAAAGACCAGGGAGGCTACCGAAAATATTATACATTTATAAACAAATACTTGAGAAAAAGCTAAGGGCGCTTTGCTTTCTATATATTCGCCCGTTTATAAAGGGGAGAAAGGGCTGGTCATGATCACACCTTGTGCTCAATGCATAAACTCTGTAAAAAGCCACTTCGATATTTATATAATACTTTGATATAATTATAGAAACTGTTTCAATGTGAATAGACCGGTAATATATAGAAGCTATTGCATTCTATTAAACGTAGTAATTAGATCATTTTCACAATAATTGGAATGATAGGACCATTGGCATATCTACTCATGTTTCATGGTTTCACTTGTTCTCTGATGTTGGAGAAGGGGAGTAGAAATAGACTTTTTATGTTTTGGTCCCTTTTTAAAGGGATAAAGTAAGTCCCAAGGACATCTCAATACTATCCGTACTATCTCCTGTGGCAAAAAAAAAAAAAAAAAAAAGACCAATAGCTTCGGCAACCAAGTTCCAAAAAAGCTTTATAAGCGACACTGTAAACATTTATTAAAAGAAGTATTAAACCTTCATTGTTGATTATATTGCTGCTAATGAATGTAGGCTAAATTGCGATTTTAGATTACATGTATATGATGTATTATGATAGTATTACATAAAAAGGAGTTAAAAGTTAGCAGCATTGTAGTGTATCCTTAATGCAGATTGGAGAAACTCTTGCCATTCAATGCTGTTTTTGTCTTTTATTATACAGTAAATGCTTTATAGACACAAATGAAGAGCAAACGTTCATTTTTCTAGAAAAATATATTTCTCCTTATCAAAATATAGGCACCAAAATGCCTTTGAATCTTTCCCATATTAATGGAATCATTGTCTCTACAACTTGTAAATACCTATTAAATCTCTTTTAACATATAGTTAGGGAGATAATACGGACATTTATTTTTCTTCTTGAATGTAAGGATTGTCTGCGTCGAGTTGAACAATCCATGCTGCAGAGAGTCGATAGGGGAACGAACAGCGGGCTTCAGTTTTTCTAAAGTAAGTAGATATGCGTCAAAGCAATAACAAATAGATATACCTGAGAATAATGATGAACTGTTGTAAAAAACATATTCCAGATCTACGCGGTTTTCATACGGAGCATCATAAAAAAGAAAATCCTTAATGGAAGCACATACAATAGTGTACACAGTGTATTTTGCATCACAATTCAAATGCATCAAAAGACCATACACCGTAAAACATCCTATTGTTGATCTATAACATGATTAATAACGTTGTCAAGTTATAAATAATTAAAGAAGAAGAAAATACAGAAACTCGTATTATATGATTTTTAACAAAGAAATTTCTTTCTACAAACTTTTTTCTAACTTCTTCAAGTAAAGTGAAATAAAATCTTTATCTTTGAAACGGCCAAAAGAACATTTCATTATGCATCTGCTAGTTTCCCACTTGTTAAGACTTGTGCATAAACCTTGATCTGTCATTTGTGAACCGGGGAATGAAATATTGTCGATTCCCCTCAAAAATGAGTGGCGCAAAAACATTTAGTTCCCGAAGCCATTTTTTTTTTTTTGGAAATGGAAAAAAAAAAAAAAAAACCAAAAATTTTTTTTTTTTTATTCTTTTTTGAGATCTTTATTTTTTTTTTGATTAGATTATAAAATGGGACAATTCAAAAAGGAAAAGCAAAGAGTTTCCCGAGACAAGGCTGGCGGAGACGATCGTGCCAAGAATTTAAGAGTAAAGGGTGAAAACTTTTACAGAGATGCCAAAAAGATCAAGTACATCAACATGTTGAAGGGCGGTAAAGCCATTCGTAATTCTTCTGGAAGAATAGTCAAGGCTGCTGATTTCCAAAGCTCAGAAGTGACAGCTGGTCGAGTAGCTCCCAACAGAAAATGGTTTGGTAATTAAAATGGATAAAAAAAAAAGAGGAGAATTTTTTTTTTTTTGACAGTATATCGTAATATAGGTAATACTAGAGTAATTGGTCAAAAAGCCTTGGAACAATTCAGAGAGAATTTGGGTGCAAAGGTTAATGATCCTTATCAAGTCTTGTTGAAGCAAAACAAATTGCCCATGTCCTTATTGCAAGATTCAACCAAACACACTCGTATGCATATTCTTGATACTGATTCATTTGGAAACACATTTGGTAACAAAGCTCAGAGAAAGAAGCCCAAGTTGGAGACTGGATCTATGGAAGAATTGATGTCTAGAGTAGATGACACACATGGTAAATAATATCCTTTGTGGAGATTGAGCTTATCAGTAATCCCCTCCCCCTTTTTTTTTAATACAGAAAGTTATAAGGTTGATAAGGATTCTAGTTTGTTGGCCAACAAAGAATCTGAATTCAGTGACGCTGCTCGTGCTTGGTATCTTCAAGCCGGTCAATCTAAGCGTATTTGGAACGAATTATACAAGGTGATTGATTCTTCAGATATTATTCTTCACATTCTTGATGCTCGTGATCCCATTGGTACTCGTTGTCGCAATGTAGAGAACTTCATTAGAAAAGAAAAGCCCCACAAGCAATTGATTTTTGTTCTCAACAAGTGTGATCTTGTCCCTACTTGGGTCACTGCTCGTTGGGTCTCTCATCTTTCTCAAAGTGCTCCTACACTTGCCTTCCACGCTTCTATCAACAACTCATTTGGTAAAGGTTCTCTTATTCAACTTTTGCGTCAATTCTCTACTCTTCACAGCGATAGAAAGCAAATCTCGGTTGGTTTTATCGGTTACCCCAACACCGGAAAGTCTTCCATCATCAACACATTAAAGGCAAAGAAGGTTTGTTCGGTAGCTCCCATTCCTGGTGAGACCAAGGTCTGGCAATACATTACCTTGATGAAGCGTATTTACTTGATTGATTGTCCTGGTGTTGTACCTCCTAATGTGGATGATACCGAAGTTGACATCATTTTGAAGGGTTCAGTCCGTGCTGAAAAGATGGAAGCTCCCGAAGATACCATCCCTGCCATTCTTGAACGTGTCAGACCCGAGTACATGAAGCGTACGTATGGTCTTCAAGGTTGGACAGATTCAACTGATTTCCTCGAACAAATTGCCAAGAAGACGGGTAAATTGATCAAGAAGGGTGAGGCTGATATTCACAATGTTTCCATGATGGTCCTTCATGACTGGCTCCGTGGTCGTATCCCCTTTTACACTCCTCCTCCCGAGTCCGTTGCCCCCTTAACTGCTGAACAGATTGAAGAAAAGAAGAAGCGTAAGCTTGGTGTCGACCAAATCTTTGGAAAGATTCAAGTATCTGCTGAATACATGGAGGACGATTTGGCCAACAATGTCCAACTGATTGAAGAAGAGCGTGCAAAGAAGTTGGCCAACAAGGAAAAGGATGAGGCTAAAAAAGCAAAGAAGGCTGACAAGGAAACGGATTGGGATGAGGTCTTTGAAGATGTTGTTGGCGAAGAAGGTCCTACCGTCAAGGCTCCTGTCATTGAAGGCGAAGAAGAAGCTGATAGTGAACTTGAATTGAGTGGTGATGAAGGAGCCAATGAAGAAGAAGAAGAAATGGAAGAAGAAGAAGAAAAGCCTGCCAAAAAGGCCAAGATTAATAACAATGAAACTGAAGCTGCTCCTAAGAAGGCAGGTCAACATTATTATGAAACCGCCAATGTAAAGAATAAGAACAGAAACAAGGTCAAGCCTGATGATGAAAAGAAGAAGGTTCTCAACTCTCGTCTTAAGGGTTCATCCATAGCTGGCAAGCGTAAGAGAAACTAAATTCTCTATTGTATTATTTTATTTTTTCCCCCACCTACACCTCACTAGATTTTCTCTCACTGCATAAAATAAAACCTACTTTTGTATTTTTTTCTTTTCTTTTTTTTTTTACATCTCCGAGTAATGACGTCGACTTTTGGATTTGATAGAGCGATTCCAAAATATTTGTCCCAAGGGTCTGTCTATATTTTTCTTTACTCGAAAAATGTCTGCATTGAAATCACAATTAAAGGGACTTAAAGAACTTCGTCTTCACTTTTGCCAAACTTCACCCGCCAGCAGTGGAATTCGGTATGAAACAAAAAGATGACCAGCAAAAAAAAAAAAAAAAAAAAAAAATAAACAATTAGGATTTTTGTCCTTTTTTTTATTTTTGAAAACTAATATTAGGATGTATTTAGATAAAGGCATTGAACGCAAAATTGCTCTTCAAAACGTTTCAGCTCAAGATATTGAAAAGACTTTAGAACAATTGGTCAAATCTGCTTAAATTTCACCTTTTCATTGTCAATCAACCATATATAAAAAAAAAGGGGGGGAAACCTCAATAATAAACAAGTGTGCATAAAAAAAAAAAAGGATATGGAAAGAGAGAAGAGAATGGTGCAATGTGGCTTATCATCTCTTTGTTTACAACATAATTTTTTAAAAAACCGAGCCCCCTCCTTCACTTGTTTTTTTTTTTTCTCTCTCTCTTTTTATAATAAGGTCATGTCCAAAGTTAGCGTTACTTTGCCCAAGTTGGCACCCAACACAAAGCCTTTTGCCAATGCTTTAAAAATTATTATTGCCTCTCAAGTGAAAGGAGCAAAGGTTACAGAAGTACCTGGTGACCAAGTTGCTTTAATTGTGTCAAACGAAGTTTCTTTGACTGACGCTAACGCTGCTGTCAAGTAAGTCGAGCGTGTACATGCACTTTTTTTTTTTTTTTTCTTTTTCAAATTATTAAAGCGAAACTTTAGATATATTTTCAATGCTACACGCTTTGAAGTTTCGGGCAATTCTCTTTTACAGTCCGTAGTCGTCGAAAAGGAAGAGAGTGTTATCAGCCCTTTTGTGATTAAGAGAAGACTTGACCAAGCTTTCCAATTAGTAGAAGAACTTATTAAAAAGTACAACCATTTGTTTGCAAAGGTATTTGTTTATTATTATGCATGTGTTTGTTTGTTTTTTTTTAAAAAAAATAACACCCTTTCGAAAATATAGGAATCAAATAATGTTGGTTTTGTGGACGTTATTTTCTATGGTACACTTGTTGAAGCATTTGCTTCTTTCAAAGAACCTAGTAAATATCCTGTTTTAGCTGCTTGGATTGATATTGTTTCTAAAAACGATAAGGTATCTGCTGCTGTTGAACATATCAAAGAACAGGTATTTAGTGATAACCAAAAAAAAAAAAAAAAATTAGGATGACTCATTTTTTGTAATCTCCCTTTATTAGAATTCCAAAGGAACTAAAGCCAAGAAGCAAGGAAATCATGCCGAAAAGAAAGTTACCAAAGAAATCCCTAAGCCAGCTTTTAATGCTACCACTCAAAAGGTCAACGCCGGAATTTTCAGCAAACCCGTAGATAAGAGCTCCAAGTAAACAAAAAAGAAAAAAAAAAAAAAGAGAGAGAGAGAGAGAGAGAGAGAGAAAGAACATGAAACTAATAGAGATATAATTGGATTATAGAGTCCTTCCTAAAGATGGTGAACGCAATATTATGATCACTTCTGCACTTCCCTATGTCAACAATGTACCTCACTTGGGTAACATTATCGGTTCAACCTTGAGTGCTGATGTGTATGCCAGATATTGTCGTGCTCGTGGATACAACACTGCCTACTTTTGTGGTACTGATGAATATGGTACTGCTACCGAAACCAAGGCTTTGGAAGAAGGTGTCTCTTGTCAAGCACTTTGTGACAAGTACAATGCTGTTCACAATGAAGTCTATAAATGGTTTGATCTTTCATTTGATCACTTTGGTAGAACCACTACTCAACGTCAAACTGAAATTGTTCAAGATATGTTCTGGAAGAATTATAAAAATGGTTATATTACCAGTGAATCCATGACACAATTATACTGTGAGAACTGTGAACGGTAAGTAACAAAAACAAAAAAAAAAAAAAAAAAAAAAGGAAGAAAGAAAAGGGGGAGGGGGAGAGATTATGGGAAGAAAAAAAAAAACTCATTATTGATTAGTTTCCTGGCTGATCGATATGTTGAAGGTGTTTGTCCTCTTTGTCAATACAATGTAAAAAAAAAAAAAAAAAAAAAAAAAAAATTCCAAAAAAAAAAAAAAAAATTTT
>JNDS01002605.1:0-30041 GCA_000697035.1 Rhizopus stolonifer B9770
CAAAAAAAAAAATTCAAATAAAAAAACCTTTTTTTTTTTTTCCCTTTTCTCTCGCTCTTCCTCTTTATCTAATCAAATGTATTATTATTGTTAGAATGCTACAGTCAATAGAATCAGGAATTGTTTTTTTTTTTTTTTTTTTTTTTTTTTTTTTTTTTTTGAAAGAGAGCGATGGTTCTTGAGGCAGAAATTACCCTCTTAGACCACCCTCCCTGCATCCTGAAGATTCAGCATACGATTAACATAGCTTTTATGAGAAGAGCTGTTCATTAATGTTTACAGGTATTTACCAGGTATAATATAATATCCATTTGAAATCTAATATGTTTGAACTATCAACTAACCTTTCATGATTCCTTTATCTAGTGCCAATTTAATAACATACTGTAATAAGTGCTAAAAAATAATAACGGATATTTACACATCTTTAGTTTAAAGCATGAAAAAAAAAAATATAATATTTAAATTACTGTAAAATTCTACAAGTAAACAGAATAGTAACTGATGCGCGATACTCAAGAAGGACTAGTTTTGATAAAGAAAGCAAATATCTAATATAATTAAAGACTTGGATACTATAGGCCTGAATGTAACCAAACTCCCACTGTGAAAAAAAAAAAATTAATTTGTTGACGAGACAAAAGTGATTGTCCAAAAAAAAAAAAAAAAAAAAAAAAAAAAAAAAAACTTTGCTCAAGCATACTGACTACAATAGAAGCTTTATAAAGCACATTATTTATCAAATAGTCCTTGTGTTAGACAAAAAAATACTCATTGTCTCAAATATACATACAGCAACCATTAAAACAAAAAGTTTTTTTTTTCGTATGAAACATTCGTGCTCTTGGCAAAAAAAAAAAAAAAAAAAAAAAAAAAAATATTTTGTGCGAAAGCGGTGTATTTAAATTCGGGTTAAAAATAAAAGAACAAAGACCCTGTTCAAATAAGGATCGGTACTGAGGAGTTAAGTCCAAAAAGAAAAAAAAAGGGACGATTTTTTTTCCATTTATTTGTCATAATTAGATTTTATCACAATAGAAGCCAATGATAGATGATCTTTTTTTTTTTAAGAAAAGGCACCAATTATACCTTTGAATTATATAAAAAAAAAAAAAAAAAAAAAACTCTGAACTTAAATAGTTTTGGAAACTTTTTATATAAAACTTTCTTTCTTTACAACTACTGTTACTCTTTTTTTTTTTTTTTTTTTTCTTTTTCAGTTATGACAGGAACAATATTACCTTTAGAGAAATATGATATATCCCCTATTAGTGGATTTTTACCATCAGAACCACCACTTAAAAGATTGACCAATGAATACTTTGCTCCTTGGGAAAGCATGATGGATGATTTTAATGACCTGTTATTGGCAGGTAAGCTCCGAGAAAAAATACACAAGGTAAAGTTGATGTGTACTACAAAAAAGGGTACAAACAAAAATGTTTATAGTTACCCTTGTTGGATTCTAGAAAATTGGAAACAGTACAAGAATATAGAAGAGCTTTTCTTATCATGTGTATGCTCTCTCATAGTTATGTTTGGGGGAAATTGGAAGAAGCTTCAGAGGTACACATTGAATATAATCACTTTTTTTTTTTTTTTTTTTTTTTTCTCACGTTCGTCTATAGACACTCCCTGCACAATTAGCCATCCCCTGGACAAAAATTGCTGATCATTTGGGACTATGTCCTGTTGTATGTCATGCAGCTGTGGTTTTATGGAATTATCGTTTATTGGATAAAGAAGGACCTATTGATTTAAGGTAAAATGATAATAATCATAACGATTTCCTATTTCTAAACTATATGACAGCAACCTGGCAGCATTATCCACTTATTCAGGATCTCTTGATGAAGCTTGGTTTTATTTAGTGACCACTGAAATTGAAAGTACAGGTGCACCATGTCTACCCGAGATTGTATTAGCGATTGATCATGTTCGTGACGGTAATGCGGTTGGTCTCAAACAAAATTTGGACAACATTTGTAAAGCACTTGAGGGCATAAACCATTCTCTCACGCGCATGTATGAAAAATGTGACCCTTATGTCTTTTATTGGAAAATCAGACCTTATTTGGCAGGGTGGGAAAACATGGCCGAGGCAGGCTTACCCCTTGGTTTAATTTATGAAGGTGTGGATATGTGGTCAGAACAAACAGACGAATACGCTGATATGTCTCATCTGGATGAAGCTGAGCGTTTATTGAATCAATACAGAAGATATGCAGGTGGAAGTGCTGCTCAAAGTAGTCTGATTGCCGCACTGGATGTGGCCTTTGGTGTTGAACATCATCGCACGGGAGAAAAACCGATGGTGGTCAAACCCTCAGATTTACCCTCGGATAGATACACCAAATTACCTGCTCCCAATCCAGTAGATGAACTCAATGGAAATACAGAGACTCCACGTACACCACCTCAATTAAAAAGAACCAACCGGAATACCTTCCTGAGAGCGATGCGTAAATACATGCCTCGACCTCATCGTGAGTTTTTGGAAGACCTGGAAATTGCAGCCAACATTCGACCCTTTATTTTACAGTTGGAAGAGGAACAAGAGACAAGTGGGGTCTCGACAGAAGCGGAAGCCGTGATTAACTCTTATAATGATTGTATACACCAACTCAAGTTATTTAGAGACAAGCACGTTCAGATTGTGACGCTTTATATTGTCAACCAAGCACACAAAGGCCCCAATATTCCCCACGGTGGTTTTACGATCCAAAAGACAGGTGAGAAAACTCCGGTACACAATGATCTTTATCCACAGACACAATTGGAGACTGCACCTGGTATCAGAAAGGACTCAAAAGTGAACAAGGTCGCTCATATGTTCCCTCAGCTGGGACTGGCTCGTAAATTAGACGGGGATGCAAAAGTGGTTAGAGGAACAGGTGGAACAAACGTCATGCCCTTTTTGAAACAATCCAGAGATGAAACAAATGAAATGAAAATTTCTTTGGGAAAAGAGAAAAAGGAAGAAAAAACTTGGTCCAATTGGATTCTTGGACGATAATCATACCAAATAAAATATTTGCACACACACACTTGTATTATTTATTCAAAATGATAAGACACTGTATGATGATTTGTATTGACTTCTTCTAAACCTTTTACATCACCCGCTTTTAATTCTAATTGCGTCATCTTCTCCAAATAGGGGTCTGGTCCTCTCTTTTGAGCTTGTTCGTTCAATAGAATCTTAAATCTTGTATATTTGCCTGCATCATGTCTAGGGTTGGTACTAATATACAAATCCAATATCTGTTGTGCTACATCTTCAATATCTTCCATTCGCGATAAAAAGCTTTGATCCCACTCTATTGATTCTTTCAACCTCTTGTCTTGTTCAGTCATAAAAAGTGTTGCTAAATAAATACACCCAACTGCAATTGTATGAGGTGGATATTCAATACAAATAGGCGTCTTGTAACTAACATTTTTGTGTCAATTTATCCATTAAAACTCTTTACTTTCTAATACCTGTCCACTGCTATTCCATATGCTCTCTTTGCTAACTGCTTATCATCTACTGAAGGGTGTGTGGCTTATATAAAAACATAAAATAAGTCAATGATCAATAATTTTATAAAATTACTTTTGATCCATTTTGTAAACTTGATAATATATTCATATGGATGCCGCAGTTGAAAGTTAAAACAAACTGTTTCTAAGACGAGTTTTTCATAACCAAGGATTTTTCTTCTACGATCTTCTGAAATCTTTTTTTTTTTTTTTTTTTTCATATGATTAGTAAAAAACAAAGGGGGAAAACAAAAATTCTATTTACTTGTTCTGGATCCAATTCTTTACTTTCTGGGTGTTTCACACTATGTACAGCTACGAAGATATCTTTTAATTTCTTGATAGTTTCTTCTATTTTCGAAGCAACAAAAAGACAAGCTATACTAATATCCTATATTCAAAAGATTAAAATTGTTAAAACTATCTTCTTTTACTTGTGGAGAGTATTCTTTAATAGAATAATAAAGATAGAATCGATGATATAAAGCTTGTGAAGTACTGATGGTTTTTTGTGGACTACATAATATAAATAAATACACATTTGTGTTTATCTTTTACAATCCTAATTTTCTTCCAACGTCTTGCATAAATTTACAACTGGAATATCGTGCGTTGGTTTCTTTTGAAGCTAAAGATCCTAATCTTTTGACATTATGAAGTACTGTCAATTGTTTTTTGGTGTAATAAGGTTTATAATGTCTTTGAAATGATAATCCGGTGGCAATACTAGAATTGGCGGTAGAAGGCGATTCTCTCATCTTTTAAAGAGAAGAAATGAGATAAAAAAAAATGCGTAATATTTTCTCTTTACAACTTATCATGGTTTTCTATTGGCCAATACTCTTGTCAAAAGAAAGGCGCTCATTCAAAAAGCCACATCCTGTTTTTTTGTACCCCTTTTTTTTTGGCGTTCTACATAAAGATAAACCTAACTTACTGGTTTTAGAGAGATATTGAAGCGCTTACAACATATGGTTTGTTCATCATTGAGATAATTTCCTGTTTTTGTCAAGATATACCCTTTCATTACAGACAACTTTGAATAGACATAGCGCAAGTCCCCTTTTATTTTTTTTTATTTTTTTGTTTTAGTTATCAAATCATTTAGTATTACGCCATTGACAAAGATAGCCTTGGATTGTTGACGCACTAATGCTCTCTCTCAATCTCATTGTGGCGTCTTGCCTCTTGAATTCAATGCAACAGTATTTATTGCAAATACTGTAGCATGAATTATTTACAAGGACATCTATTTTACTGCCAAAATCAGAAACGGAGCGATTGTTGGAAACAGCAGCACACAACGTAGCCTCCGAGACTGTCTCACGAGATTCTATAAGTATTTCGTGGCCTTGAAATATGATTGTGAGCAACAATCCAAAGTTTTGAAGAGATTATGGCTTCGGTTGCATTTGGGAGCTCTCAGGTTTCCAAAGTGTACAATCCTAAAGTGCAACATACACGGTTATTCATACTGTCCAGATAATTCCTTTTTCTTTCGCTTACTCCAACTGGTAGAGAAGCAATATTTTCTATCACTTGTAATAGTCTATAAAACTTATATTTTGATTTAATAGAAAAAAAGAGAAAAAAAGAGAAAAAAAAAAAAGAGAAAAAAAGAGAGAAAAAGAGAGAGAGAGAAAAAAAAGAAAAGAAAAGAAAGAGAAGCCTTTTTTTTTATTTATAAGAGAGAAGAAATATGACCAAAAATAAAGAGGCGCCTGCATTTAATCTGTACAGGCATCAAAGTCTTGTTTGACTTTCTTGGTATAATGACTAATAATGAACTTGAACCTGAATATTTCTCAGATTAAAGACGACATGAAGATCTAAACAGAAAGTTAGTTTCATTATTGTTATGCAAAAGCACAGTTGAATAGATTTTTTTTTTAAAAAAAAGAATATTTATTGAGATAGTACATTGAGACTGATTATAATACAGAGAAGAAAAATATTTATACGATGACGTGCACTTGTTTAAGAACGAGCAGCTTGAATAGTGAACTTTGGAGAAGCGTTTCCAGAATCACCCATCAAGACAATGATATAAGTTCGCTTTGTTTCAAGATCAGAAGGTAAAGTGATAGTTTGAGCACCAGAATCCAAATTGAAATCAGAAGCCAAATCCCACAAAAGATGTTCATTGTATTCATCATCACTTTCAAGATAACCCAATTTGATATAACCCTTTTGAGTAGAAGGAATAGCAACATCCTTTTCGCCATCATTGTAAGTTGTGGCCCATTTAACTACAAAGCTACCTCCAGCTCTCCATTTTGTACTGCTGTTGGGTGTGGTGATAGTAGGGTTGATGACAATAGCTTGTACCAAAGATAAAAGTGCAAAGAAAAAGAAGAATAAACTGATGGCTTTGATATTGAACATTTTGTGTTGTGAAGAATAATTTTTTTTTAAAAAAAAAGGAAAAAAATTGGATACGTGTATTTATATTTTTATTGAAAAGGGCACGGGCTTTTGGCTGAAGTATTTCGCTTTTTTTTTTTAGATCATTGTTTGTATGCGGGTTTTTCGTTGTGTACAAATCCTTTTAATACAAACAAAAAGAAAACTATTAATTTTGTAATGCATAAGATATTCTTTATTAAAAACAGAGTATATAGTATTCAAATAGAGAGTTTCTTTCTCTCACTAAGCCTCATACAAGGCTTCGAAAAATAAGAATATTTGGCTGAGAAGTTGCATTTTAAACCTTTCTCTCTTATTAAGGCATAAGTCTAAAAATGTGCTTTACATTTTTAAGTATCATGCGCATATTACAAAGTCTGGTTTTTTTTTTAAAAAAATAAAATAAAATAGCATATTGAACAGAGGCTTTAGTTAGAACTGAATTTTTTTTTTTTGATAATATTGCTTTTAAATATATATGTATATACATATACACTTTCAAGTCGTCATCCTCGGTCACCAAAAAGCTGGACTCAAGGTACAAGAAACTCGGGGCCAAAGATCATTAAAAGAGCGCATCTCTCAGCAATATTTTTAAAACAAACAAAATAATCTATTTTTTTACTCTTTTAGAAGCAAATGGTGTGCTATTTATGTCAAGAAAAAAAAAGGGTTCTTCCCAACATTACAGCTTATAGTATCCAGTTAAGAGAAAAATGGTTTGCTCTTTTAGTATTTGTAAATTTGAAATCATAGTTGACTGATTATTTGTATATTTAAAGTCGTAGTTATTTGAGTTTATTTGATGGATACAAATTGTTATTTGTATTAAACAAAAATATGCGTCAGTTTGCTTTTTGAATATTGTAAGTTTCCTGATTTGACTTTTTCAATAAATGGTGCAATAAACGATCAAATCATTTGATTGGTTGATCTTTGACAGTTTCTTTTTTTTTTTTTTTTTTTTTTTTTTTTTTTTTACAGTGACTTTCATATGAAAAACAATCGGATGCCTATGTTTCATAAAATGGTAACAGGGTGTTATTGAGACGAAATCAAAGAGACTTGATTATATCCATCATTCCATCAAGGTTTGTTGTACAACATTACAATAACCTGGATTTTATGCATCCAATCAACATTTAGCATCAATCGTTTCTCATTAGGTGGATTCATGTTAACCAGAGCCAAAAAGAAAAAAAAAAAAAAAAAAAAAAAAAAAAAAAGAGAGAGAGAGAGAGAGAGAGAGAGAGAAGCTCCCGCATAGAAGAAAAAATTGTCATTCAAGTAAATGTTTGTGTGAAAAAAAGTTGTTTGCTTGCTTTGGTTAAACAAGAAGATTGCCATATTTAGATTGCATGATTGACGGAGATTCAATAGATGCGTTTTAACATTTTGTTCGGTTTCTATTGGCTATATGACAAATATATCATCTCATCTTGCACCCACAAAAAAAAAAAAGATCTAAAATTATGTTTGTGTATAAATTAGATTAGTATTGCGTATTGACGTTTTCTTCTTTTCTTTTCTTCTTTACTCTATATTCTATATACGAAATGGTTGTTGCTACTAACCTTGGTTTCCCTTACGTCGGTTCTCAACGTGAACTCAAGAAGTCTGTCGAAGCTTACTGGTCTGGTAAGATTACTGCTGACGACCTTAAGGCTGCTTGTTTGAAGATCCAAGAAGCCCACTGGAAGTTGCAAAAGGAACAAGGTTTGGAACACATTCCCTCTGGTGAATTCACTCTTTACGACCGTGTTTTGGATACTGCCCACCAATTCGGTGCTATTCCTCAACGCTACCAACACATCAAGGACCCTCTCCAACAATTCTTTGCTATGGGTCGTGGTCTTCAAAAGCCTGCTACTGAAACCACTGAAAAGATTGATGTTCCCGCTCAAGAAATGAAGAAGTGGTTCGACACCAACTACCATTTCATCGTTCCCGAATTAGAACCCAACCAAACTTTCCAATTGTCAAACCCTCGCGCTGTCGAACAATACAACGCTGCCAAGGCTCTTGGTATTGAGACTCGTCCCGTCTTGGTTGGTCCCGTCACTTTCCTTCACGTAGCCAAGGCTGCCAAGGGATTTGAAGAATTCGACACTCTCACTCTCTTGCCCAAGTTGTTGCCTCTTTACGTTGAACTCATCAAGCAATTGGAAGCTGCTGGTGCTCAATGGGTCCAAATCGACGAACCTGCTCTCATCTACGATTTGCCCGCTCAAGTCAAGGCTGCCTTTGAAGAATCTTACAAGACCATCCAAGCTCAAACCAACATCAAGGTCCTCGTTGCTGCTTACTTTGGTCGTGTTGAAGACAACGTCAACAGCTTCTTGCCTTACGTTGATGCTCTTCATCTCGATTTAGTCCGTGCTCCTCAAGAATTGGACATCATCTTGCCTCTCCTCAAGAACAACCAAGTCTTGTCTCTCGGTCTCGTCGATGGTCGTAACATCTGGATCAACAACCTTGCCCAATCCATTGAAGTCGCTCAAAAGGCTGTCAACGCTTTAGGTCAAGACCGTGTCTTTATCGCTCCTTCTTGTTCTTTGGCCCACTCTCCCTTCTCTACCGTGTTTGAAAAGAAGATTGCTGCCGAAAACGCCGAATTGTTCAGCTGGTTGTCCTTCTCTGTTGAAAAGACTCAAGAAATCGCTACTATTGCCAAGGCTGTTCGTGATGGTGCTGACTCTGTCAAGGATATCTTGGCCAAGAACGCTGCCG
This sequence comes from Rhizopus stolonifer B9770, assembly GCA_000697035.1. Lineage (NCBI taxonomy): Eukaryota > Fungi > Mucoromycota > Mucoromycetes > Mucorales > Rhizopodaceae > Rhizopus > Rhizopus stolonifer. The sequence goes on from JNDS01002605.1 coordinate 8,662, forward strand.
CTGTCGAATCTCGTCGTACTTCTCCTCAAACTGTCAACACCCAAGTTCGTGACCGTGCTTCCAAGATCCCTGCCGAAGCCTGGAAGCGTCCCTCTGCCTTCCCCGTGCGTCGTGAAGCCCAAGTCAAGAAGCTCCAATTGCCTCTTTTCCCCACCACCACCATCGGTTCATTCCCTCAAACCAAGGAAATCCGTGTCGCTCGTCAAAAGTTCAACAAGGGTCAATTGTCTGCTGAAGAATACGATGCCTTTATCAAGTCTGAGATGAAGAAGATGGTCGAGTTCCAAGAAAAGGTTGGTTTGGATGTCCTTGTGCACGGTGAACCCGAACGTAACGATATGGTTGAACACTTTGGTCACCACCTCCACGGTTATGGCTTTACTGAAAACGGTTGGGTCGTCTCTTACGGTTCTCGTTGTGTTAAGCCCCCTGTTATCTATGGTGATGTCTCTCGTCGTGGCCAAATGACCATTGCTGAAATCTCATATGCTCAATCCTTGACTTCTAAGCCTATGAAGGGTATGTTGACTGGTCCTGTGACTATGATGAAGTGGGCCTTTGTCCGTGATGATCTTCCATTGAACGAAATCTGTGCTCAAGTTGGTTTGGCTCTCCGTGATGAAGTTGTTGATTTGGAAGCTGCTGGTATCCCTGTTATCCAAGTAGATGAACCTGCTATCCGTGAAGGTTTGCCTATTCGTCGTGCTGATTGGGATGCTTATCTTGAATGGTCTGTCGGTTGTTTCCGTCTCTCTACTGCTGGTGTTCGTGATGAAACTCAAATTCACACTCACATGTGTTACTCTGACTTTAACGATATCTTTGCTGCCATTGCTGCCTTGGATGCTGATGTGATCACTATTGAAAACAGTAAGTCTCAAGAACGTCTTTTGGAAGTCTTCAAGACCCAAGGATATCCTCAAGAAGTCGGACCTGGTGTCTTTGACATTCACTCTCCTCGTGTTCCCGGTGCTGATGAAATGAAGGAAAAGATTGACGGTGTCATCAAGTATATCCCCAAGGAACGTGTTTGGGTTAACCCTGACTGTGGTTTGAAGACTCGTGGTTGGGCTGAAACTGAAGCTGCTTTGGTCAACATGGTTCAAGTCGCCAAACAACTCCGTACTTTGCATTAAATTTCCTCTCTTAAAGTTCAACACTGTCAATTAGATATCTCCCCCTGTAAAAAAGAAAAAAAAAATCAAGTTCAACACTGTAAAATAGTTTTTAAAAGTATACTTTTTTGTATATTATTTGTCTAAAAAAAATAAATGTTTTATTTTAAAAAAAAAAAAAAAATTCGAGATAATTCATGAGCACAATACAAAAATGAATCTTAAAATAGACTACTACTGTTACATAATAATAAAAAAAAAAAATGCTTCTTAAAGTGACATTCTCCCCTCCCCTCTATTGTATTCGGCACCTTTTGGATGATTGAAGAGTGAGGCATTTTCTACCTTGTACCACATTAAGTAATATCCAAAAGAAACTTTGAAACAAAAAGTCATACCTCACATGGTGTTTTCAATATGCTTCAGAAAACAGGTGTGATCAAACGCGGGCACTTTATAAAGAAAAGAAAAAGAAAAAAAAAACGGCTAACCTAAACTGATATTGAAACATCACGGGAAACAGTTTGTTTTATGTTTAATATTTCAAAATAATGTAAAGGGCATGAACTATCAAAGTGATTATTAGTCAATAGATAATGTATGATGGTTCAACTTACTGATACCGGGAATATAACCAAGACAAGTCAAGGCAATATTGATCAATAAGTCAGTACCACATCCTATTATAGTTTTATATAAGTGATAAGACGCGTCTTTATTTTATTTTATTTTTTACCTTTTTCGAGAAAGACACCGATGGGTGGTAAGATGATGGCTATAAAATAAAGATAAATACATATTCAACTAAGCAAGACAAATGAACTTACCTAAAATAATTTTACAGATATCAGAAGCAGTGAAGGCCATTTTTTTTTTAAATTTTTTTAATAAAAAGAAAAAAAAAAAAAAAAAAAAAAACTGAAGTTTTATATTTTAAAAACACATTTCCTGTTAAGGAACTTTTTTTTTTTTTTTTTTTTTTTCTTCTTTTCAATTTATTCAGTATCTTTCTAAAAGTCTACAGTCACCATGTGCGAAACTGATAGGAACCAGTCTTTCGAGATCAGCTACAGCCAGGACTTGTAAATCGCTAGCATCCAAAACGAGTAAGAAAGAAGTGGAAGTGGAAGCATTCATGACCACGCTCAAGAGCACACCGTCATCTTCTGGTGATGAATCATCATCTGATGGGCGAGGAACAAATACAGCCTCACTTGGATAACATCCTTCTTCATACCAAGAAGACATGATAGTCTTTGTTTCTAGGTTCTAAAAATAAAAAGGTTTTTTTTTTAAAAAAAACTCTACATTCCTTGTCTTCTTACAATCTTGACAATACTATCCCAAATAGCTCCTCCCTTGAGTGAACTAGACGCACTAAATCCAAGACCATACATGACTGTATGCTTGTGCATTTTGTATCGAGGGTTGATTTGCGGCAATTCAATAGAGGGTGGCACGCGTTGATCGTACGAGGCATTAGGCATCCAAGAATACCAGCGATTATCCGCCGTCTCACTGTACTTTTCGGCCGTTTCGGATTTAAAGACGTTCAAGAAAGAAGACAATCGAGATTTGCTCGGCTTACTACGCTGGTAAGCCAGTCTTTCGTCCTCTAATCGAACCAGCTTGTATCGTCTTACTTGGGATCCCATCAGTCGAGAGGGTTCCATCTTATCTGGCTGTCGAAGGAATTCAGTGCAAAGCTGACGTGCAATCGTATCATTTTCATAACAAATCATGTCCAGGTACAAGGTATCCTGTTCCTCGTAAGCGTTGATGTGGTTCATGATAAAACAGGGTTCAGATCGATACATGGCTGTCAGTTCGCGTCTTTCTCGAGAAATAATGTAGAAGAGGGTGGGTTCGGATGATTTGAAAGAAAAGGAGTCCATGATGCTCTCACACCAATTGTACTTTACGCCATTTGCATTTGCCAGCATTGGGTGAAGGACCTAGGAGGGAAAAAAAATTAATAATGAGGAATTCATTGTCTTGACTACTTTACAAAGATGATATAGTTGGGTGTAATAGAAAAAGTGTTGACGTGAGCCATAGGTGCATTAAGGGAAGTGATCAAAGTACCCTTGGGGTTTTGATCGCTGATGGAAAAGAAGTGGTATTTCACAGATTGATAGCCTACTTCCATAGTATAGTTGATATATTCACCCGTAAGTGAATCATATTGTCCATTAGGACAAGAACTGGTTCCTTTAAATGCTGGATTGATTTCACTCCAAGTTAATAATCGAGTAGGCTTCAAGTCAAAGGGATCCAATTCTTGAATCTAAAAAGATAGTAAACATCAACTGAATTAATTAAGCTGGTTATATACTTGCATGATTAGCATGATTCTGGCAAAACAATCTTCCGTCTAGACCAGGTATTTTAGTCAAGATGCGAGCACCGCAAGGTTCTGCATCTGGTTTATTGGGCTTAGTTGCGTTTTTCAAAATTTTCGAAAGCACGGTTTGATTTGTGTTGGACATATACAGGCCTGCAGGGTGTAAGGGTGAGTAACCATGATGGTCTCGAATCTTTTCAATTAATCGTCGGTTGGTTAGTTTATTGCGGTAGGTAATCGTGTTACGTTGTCCGTTCAAGTCAAAGCGGTTAACTAGAGGCAATCTAACAACAATAAGATGTCATATGCACACACATTCACTTACGCGTCAAATAAATGTCCAAACGTATATAAAGCAGAGACAAGTTGAAGCTCTCCTTCAATCTCTATCTTTCTGTTGTACTTTACGTCGAATGTTCCAGGCCCCACTGTAAAATATTCCCCAGTAAGCCATTTGGGAATTTGTCCAGATATCTTGAGGTCATCTATCGTCTCTTTATCTTCCACATTTTGAAAACTCTATTATCAAACCAAAAAGTTGAGTTTTTTTTTTTTTTTTTTTTTTTTTTTTTTTTTTTTTTTTTTGCTTTTTCTCTATTAAAAGTTGTAGTGTACTTGCTTTGGTAGGTTCTTTAGGCATCGAATGTATAATAATAGGTGTGTCCACACTAGGTTCTTCAACAATAATAGCAGCAGGCGTCATTTGTTTTTGCTCTTCTACTAATGTGTCGTGCTCGGTCAAGACGTCATTCTCATTGTTAGCTTGAGCCCAAGGGTCATTTTCATATTGATCTAAGGTCTGAATAGATAAAGGGTGTGCTTCTTTTTTGTCTTCCCAGTCCACTGGATTTTCAACTGTGTTAGTGCTTTCTGTTTCCAAATGTGTGTTTTCCATTCTGAAAAAGATAAAAATAAAAATAAAGAGGAGAAAGAGTGTGTGTGTGGTTGTTGCGGGGAAAGAAAAAAGATCAACTTTTTTTTTTATTTCTTATACTTTTTTTTTTTACTGCAAATCATACAAAGGTTTCTTTAATACCAAGAAATGAAGTCCAGAAATTTTGAGCATTTCTGGCCAACAAAAGGGTACACGTTCACCTGTTTCTACAAAACCTAATTTACGGTACCAAGTCAATATTTCAGGTCTGTTTTCCAAGACATGCATCACAGCATGAGTCATTTTTTGTTCTTTCATTTCTGTCAGGGCGGCTTTCACCAGTTGACTTCCGATACCTCTCGATTGCTTCAAAGGAGAGACTGAGAATAATCCCAATTCGGCTTCCAAGGGGTGATCCTCTGAAGTCTGGATTTGTATTGTGCCCACAATATTATCTGATTGTTCAATAGCAAATAATAAGGTATTTCGTTTTCCATTTTGAGAAATGTGGTTTTCCATTTCTTGTTCTGTACATCGTTGTCCTTTAATAAAATCTTCTTCTGTTGTCCAACCACCTATTCAGTTGTTTAGTTTTAAGCCAGGGGGGGGGAAGTTAAAACCTTTGGATCGATAGGCTTGATTAACAACTAAACAAGCTTCTTTGGAAAACTTTAAATCTTCCAATATGGCTTTACGAACAATAATATCAGATTGAACCATGTCAAAACAGAGGAAATGTTTTTTTTTAAAAAAAAAAAAAGAAAAGAAAGACAAAAGCCTTGTTGGTTACAAAAACTATTGAATTTTAGACTGAGTTTCGAAAGGTTCATATTATGTCCCTGAGTGTACGTGTATACTCAAACATGTTATTTTAGGTTGACAATAGGTTTGCTTTTTTTTTTTTTTTGGGTTAAAACTAGATTAGGAAAAGTAAAGAACAGATGGTTGACATACATGACTTGATAGAATAAGTACGACTTTAATATTTACATTCTAAATTTAATGGCGAAGTGAGATACTTACCCTAGGAGTGTTTTTTTGGAATGTTTTTTTTTTTAAAAAAAAAAAAGTTCTTTTGTAATCATGGACGACCAGCGTCATGAGCGATTGACACCATGAGCTGGAATGACCGTTCATCTTAAAAAACCGTTTTAAGAATGACATTAGAATATAAACGGTTTAACTTTTTTTTTAACAGATGATAAAAAGTAAGAATTAACCGAGTGTGAAGATTTTATAATCTCAATGTTTTTTGTTTTTTTTTTTTTTTTGAAGTTCTTGACATTTTTTAATATCTGTCTTTATACCTGTCTTTGTACCTTGTTTTTTTATATTAGTTTTATATCTTTTATTCGCATGTTTTCTTTTTTTTTAAAAAAAATGAGAAAAGGAAAAAAAAAGAAAAAAAAAGGGGGGAGGGGAGTGGGAATTTAAACATTCCAAAAAAAGCCTATGATACATTTTTGGTGTTGAATAGCGTATTTCAATGTCGCGAATAAAATAAATAATGTCGTGAATATCTTGCAATCAAAAGAAGTTTGGATAAACAGGAATAATCATTCATTTATTCTAAACCTTTATCGGTATACTTATCACCATGATTTTTTGCAAGAAATCATTGTTATTAAAATGTTAATAATTATATACATAAATTGGTAACTTTTATTATTATTAGTATTATTATTATTACTTCTAATCATCCAAGGGCTTTTTCATTACCAAGAAATCAAGATTTGGTGTTTGAAGTCTTTCTGGCCAAGGGTAAGGAATACGATCCCCAGTTTCTACAAATCCCAATTTCTTGTACCAGTTCAAAAGTTCAGGTCTGTTTTCAAAGACACGGATGACACAGTGTGTCTTGTTTGTTGCCTTCATCTCCTCTAGGGCACTCTTTAGCAGTTTTCCACCGATACCTTTTGATTGATGAAAGGGAGAGACAGAAAATAGCCTGAACTCTGCTTCATGAGCTACTTTCTCTGATGGCTGTACTTGTATTGTGCCTACAATAGTATCCGCTTCCATCGCAAATAATAATGTATAAGGGTTTCCGTTCTCTTTGATACAATTAACCATGTCTTGTTCTGTCATTCTGTCTCCCTCAATAAAACTTTCAGAGGTCCAGCCACCTTTTTTTTTTTTAAAAAAAAAAAAGAAATTGGTATTTATATTTGCATACACTTATAATTACCTTTAGGTCCATAGGCTTGATTGACTACCTCGCATACCTCCTGTATGTTTTTCAAGTCATCTAAAGTAGCTTTACGAACAAGGATATCAGGTCGAGTCATTTTAAAGAAGAAAAAGAGAGGGATTCTCTGACACTTTTTTTGTTTTCTATTTATAATGTGTCAAATACCGAAAATTCGGAGATCAACAAAAAAAATACATGTAATGAACTGAATTAAAAACAAGTACGGTGTCGAAAAGAGTCATCTTTCCAAATTTGGAACGAAAAAAAGCCTGATTGTTTCTCCGGTGAAAGCTTACCAATGTCACTTTATGGATCTCCATACCTAACAATACATTTTTGTTCTGTTACTAAAGTATAGACATGTAAAGAAAATGAGGAGGGGAGAACAAATGTAACTAAACGATAGTTGGTTTGATGTTATCTATGAAAAGGCTAATATGAACCAATGAGAAAGATACCAAAAAACGTTTTAAGCTTAGACAACATGACAAATGAGGATTTAGATCAGAAAAAAAAAAGGAAGGAGCTTTCCGATTGGATATTTCTAAAAATCCAACTGGAGTTTCTCATTGGTTTCTTTTTTTTTTAAAAAAAAAGGAACATTGATAAATGTTAATTTTGAAAATGTACAAATGTTTATTACAAATCTTGCAAAGATTTCTTTAATACCAAGAATTGAAGTCCAGGAATTTGAAGCTTTTCTGGCCAAACAAAAGGCGCACGTTCACCAGTTTCCAAAAATCCAAGCTTTCTATACCAAGTCAATATTTCAGGTCTGTTTTCTAATACACGCATCACAGCATTTGTAAACTTCATTTTCTTCATTTCTAACAAAGCGGCTTGGACAAGTTTTCCACCAATACCTCTAGATTGTTGCGTTGGAGAAACTGAGAAGAGGCCGATTTCAGCTTCAGTTCCGTTGTTTAAAGGTTGAATTTGTATTGTGCCCACAATTTGGTCTGAATCCATTGCAAACAAAAGTGTATAAGGAGTACCGTTTTTCTCAATAAACGGTATCATGTCTTGTTCTGTTAATCTTTGTCCGTTTACAAAATCCTCAGTAGTCCAGCCACCTGATATAAGCTATCAAAATTTGCTCCCCTCTCCCTCTTTTTTCTTTTTTATTACTGTTTTTATTACCTTTGGTTCGATAAGCTTGATTAATTACTTGACAAGCTTCTTCAACTCTTTTCAAGTCATCTAAATTGGCTTTGCGAACAATAATATCGGATTGTACCATATGTGAATAAAAAGTAAAGAAACAAAAAAAAAAAAAAAAAAAAAAAAAAAAAAAAAAAAAAAAAAAACAAAAAAAAAACAAAAAAAAAACAAAAAATGATTTGCCTTTTTATAAATCTCCAAATCCGAAATTTCGGAGATCACACCTTATAAATCTTTTGACAGTTATTTTAAAGGGGAATAACTTTCTATTAATAACCAATTGTGAACTGGATTACTGGTATTCCTATTGATACTTTCTACTGGACCAAAATTTAAATTCTTCTTTTTTTTTTCCTTGCGAGAGAGAGACCATGGAAGTGTAAAGAGGTAAATGTCATGGCAAATCTTTTACAGATCTCTCAGGTAAAAAAAAAAAAAAAAAAAAAAATTTACCAGGATCACTGGCCACAGGATTCAGCCTTTCAACGATATCTGCTTCACATAAGAAATCGTCAAAGCCATTTGTTACTCTTGTCAGTATGTTTGAGTCAAGTAAAGGAAGGGTTAATATGAAGAAGCGGATGATTTACCACGCAATCGTTAGGAATCTCTTTGTTGAATCATTGTTGATCTGAAAAACAACACGCGTTGGTTACTTATCTTCGGATGGTTCTTTTGTTCTCCAAAACAAAAGTATATGGCATCAGTTTGATTAGAGGGGTGGAGGCTTCTTAAAGAAACACTTCTTTTTTTTTCAATTTATATTCTTATTAATGAGATCAAACAGTCCGTTGCTATTTTCTCTCTTCAAAGCAAGCCATAATGCTCTACAAATAAGTTTTTTTTTTTTTTTTTTTTTTTTTTTTTTGTCAAATAATTTTTGATTCCAGTTCCAATACCTGGGTGTGTTGTCTCTCATACAATCTGCTTTTTTTTTATGATTGTGGCGAAATTTGTGGCTACTTTAAAGCCCAGCGATTTGGGTTACCTACATTACATAAAAAGTGTTTACAAAAAATTGCTAAGCTATTTTAATACTAAAGATACCAAGTCAAAAGCTTTTGATAATATATCGTCAATTTGAAAGAAAAAAGCGCATTGGGTAGAGTCTGATGAAGTTCTGGAAGAAGAAAATGGGAAGGAAAATCACTTTCAATGACATCGTTAGTAGATGATAGCAAAATTTGAATAGTGAGAATATACACGACCAGAGACGAAATGGCCGTTTTCGTCATGATATTTAGCCTCCATTTTAACAAGCGATCAAGGACAAAAACTTTCCTTGTAGGGTTTTGACAATTTTTTAGGACTTTGTGTAACAGTCCAACTTTTTGTTCAAATGCGGTTCTGGGCACATTATGGCAGACTATTACAAGAACAGCAAGAACCTTTGGCCCTCGTCTGTGGAATAGAGATTTGGCTGCTTGTCTCAATATGTTGCATATTCTCAGGTCTCTCCGAACTGAAGATGATGTCCCAGACAGATTCAATCGAGATACTCCTAGAACTGGAACTGGTACAAGACAATAATAAAATTATCCAGTTCAGTTATCGCTGAACAAACAAAAGTGCACTCGGTAGGTTCAAATACATTACTTGAGAAATATTTATTAACATTTATTTTTCTCTTACTCTCTCTCTCTCTCTCTCTTGCTCATTCAAATTAAATGTAAGTCAGTTTTTAATCATCATATTCTTGTAACTAATTTTTTTTCTCTTGCTGAATTTAAAATATTTGTGAATTTCCTTTTTTAGTCGAATTGTCTCTTGTAGTGTAGTGGAGACATCATAATTAAATTTATAAATTATGTTAATATTGTACATTGTTCCCCCCCCCCTCCCACCACGGCTATTGGTAATATTATTCATCATTAATGAGGGAAAATTAATAAATATCAGTTGTATCAAATGCACATAAATCATTCTTTATTTGGAATAATCAATTGGGACCACTAGATCTTCTAAACTGTTGTTGTTGAAGAAAAGAATGCTGTCTTCTGGCAAGATAAGGTTCAAAATTCAAATTATCTTGTTGTGGTGGCAAGACCATGGAGTCAGAAGAAGTAAATGCCATGGTGGGTCTAGTAGGATAAAACGATCTTTTGTCTATAGATCTAGGATCATAACGGATCTTGGTTGGATCATCTTGGATTGGCATGGAAGGGAAAACGTAAGACAGAGGACGCATATCGGTCATCATGGGTTGATTTCGAGGCGGTGGATTTATCAAGCCAAGACCAAGATATGGATCCTGATATTGAGTTATATTGTTGTATTGATGAGTGGGCATGGGATGAGAAAAATGGTAAAATTGAGGTTCTTGAAGGTGATTCATTGGATCTTGTTGAGGGAAAATCAAATTTTGTTGTGAACTTGAAGGTGAGGAAGGTGATGAAAGACTATCTTCATCCTCTACTACATGTTTTGATAATTTCCTTGTGGGTGAGTTCGAAAAGGATTTTTCTTCCTCTTCTTCTTCTTCTTCTTGACATCTTCTTCTTTTACTATCATTGTGGATTGCTCTTCGTGTATCGCCCGTAGAGTTCTGATGATGCATTTTGATTTGAAATGTATACTCGGGTATAGTCACCGCAAGATATCCTTTGGGTAAAGAAGATTCGAATGATTTTTTTGAACTGGATAATACCAATTGAGGAAAGGGCAGAGGTAAATTGGTGGTGTCAGTGTTATTTGTGAATCGACAGGTGTCTTGCAAAAGAGCCGTGAGTTTATCTTCCACATAACGCGAAAGATCTTCACTACCCGCGTTCAACATACAGATTTGAGCGCTCAGGTTGATCAAATGGGTAGTCCGGGCCGCGATATCTCTCTGTTTCATCTTTTGTCGTTCCTCTGACAGACGATTATAAAAGCGTCGATCGTCCCAGCTGATGGTCGGATATCGCTCTCTTACCCTTTGACGGATCTCATGTGTCGGCAGCCGTTGACGTGCAAGACCAAAGATCATCTCACATACTTCCCGGGGCCATTCCTTTTTGATATCTTCAGGTTTCATCAGGGTGTGGTTGTGGATAAATGCATCCGAGTTTTGTGATTTACGAAATTCCCATATACCATTGTTTTCATACAATACAATTCGCCATCGACACTCACACCGTTGGCTGGGACGATTACGTTGTGGGTTGGCCTTTGGGTTACGGTGCGAGTCTGGTAATCCTTCTCGGGAACAATAAACGTAAATATTCTATTCAAGAATTCATTAATTTTTATGTTTTTTTTTTTTTTTTTTTTTTTTTTTAAACCTTGTGGGTACTTTGTTCTTGTTTGACCGTAAATCCAAAACTGGAACATAAATTTCGACAATAAGTAATTGCTTCTATGCTCGTTTTAAATTTCTTAGATAATAGTTCAGAATAGAATATATCCAACTATCAAGAGAAAGAAAAAAAAAAAGGTCAAAATCTGAGTATAGATTTTTTCTTTTTCTTTTTTTTTTTACAGAATAATAAGGTTGATCTGGACTGTGATTTTGGATAGGACTGTTGCTTGAGTCAAGTTGTCTTTTGGAATTTGACATTGTTCGGTTAAAAAAAAAGAGATGAGAGAGAAGATGTCCAAGTTAATTCAAAAAAAGCACCAAGTCTTTCTGTGTGTGCGTGTGTGCGTATGTGTGTGTGTATGTGTGTGTGTGTGTGTGTGTCCCCTTTTTTTTTTCCTTTTTTTTTTGTTATATGTTGCAAGTATTAGTTACAAAAGAGAAAAAAAAAAGAAAATAATTTTCAAGCACGGGATTCTAAAAAAAATAAGGGTTTCAATGAATGCGTATGTAGTCTTTTTTTCCCTTTTTTTTTTAAAAAAGAAAGAAGAAATACAAAAAAAAAAGAAAGAAAAAAAAAGATTATCATTCAGTTTCTTATTAAACAATCAAGGAGAACTATTGAAACAAGGCCAATAACAATCACTAGTGTTACGATGTCTACAACCTAAACTCACCCCTTGATTAAATATATCTCTTTTTTTCATTTAAAATTCTCTTTTTCTCTACCATTTTCAAACACCGTGGCTTTGACTCTTGCTCCGTGCGTTCGAGTATTGTTCAATAGTTGATGATTAAGAAAAAAAATAAAGAGGACGGGAATAAAAAAGTAAAATTTTTAAAAAAAAATGGAATGTTGAACTGGAACAAATTAAAGAGGAGAGGCACCTGCATCTTTTTATATTCAAAAGAACAGTGGCACAAACAGGCGCCACTCTCTGGGCCCTCGTGTGGTCTTTGTGGTTTTTAAACACACACACACACACACATTTAAACTGGAAGATCTTTTCTGTTTTGTTTTGAAAAGAATTCAAGTCGGCCATTAAAAAAGTCAATGCAATAAATGTAACACGAAAACGGAAGAGAGAAAATTTATTCACAATGGATGTTCTTGTAGGTGCACCATGACTATAAATGGTTATTTTGGTTGTCTCATTGATCCCTCCAGCCACAGATCATAGTCAGAACTAGATATGCACTATTGTTCTTATTTAAAAGCAAGAAATTATCAAGATTTTACTCTGGAAAATACTTTAATTGGTCCGCCCTTAGAACTCATCTGCTGTTGTTTTTAGCATTGTCAAAGCGTACTTTTGTGATGATCAAAGGCTATCTTGGCTTTGTCTTCACTGACAAAGTGTGAAAAAGTTTCAAAAAGAACTTCCAGCTCTCTCAGGATGTATAGCTTAATGATGCTATCTGCTTTATACAAATTAGCATAATTGTTGTCTTTTAATTGAAGGGAACTTTCTTTTCCTTTAATATCTTTTAACCCTTACTATGCTTTTAATGCGGTCTCCATGAAACCGGAGAATAATTTCGTCATCAGAAATATTTCTCAAGTTCTTTTTGTATTGTCATTTTTTCTACAATAATTCAACTGCACTCTTTGGTTCGATTCAAGCTATTCAAGCTATTCTACTTTTATCTACAAATTATATTCAAACCTACAACCAAGCCAAATTTCACATTATTCTTATCAACCAGCCAATCATTTGAAGCCAATGCCATGCAAGTAACCAAAACTTTGGTTACACTGGTCGAAATGAATTTGATTGACAAAACCAAATTGAAATATTGAAGAAAATTGAATGAATTATTTCAATTGATTTATCCAAAAATAAAATAAAAATAAAAAGAGTCGAGTTCTTGAGAATCTAAGCTATTCAGCAACATCTATTTTGATATGTAATATTAAGAAGTATGGTTACTAATGATATGATATTACAACTATTGAAGACATTTACAAGAAAGTGCGCATGATTGCTAAATTTTATGGTTGAACCTGTAGTGAAATATTTCATTTTGACAAACGCGCTAGATCAAAGACACAATGCTCACAGTAGTAACAATAAAGTTACTGAAGTTTAGTCAGCACTTTTGATCTATATTTTTTCGTCTACAATCAAATCCGGAAAGCCCTCCCTTTTTTTTTTGACATTGCACTATAGAAAAAAGAAGAGAGAAAAAAAAAAGAAGAGAGAAAAAAAAAAGGAGAGAGGGGGGATAAAAAGAGAATAATTGTATTGCACATTTTTTGTTGTTTTATTTTGTATAAGCTGTAACAACTATTTCTACGCGCATCTCTACCTCACCAAGTGCTTCTACGCCAACACAAGTCCAAAGAGGTTCTCTGTCACCAATAAATTCCTTAAAAAGTTTGGGGAATTCGCTTGTCACCGTTTTAAAGGTTTTTCCAAAGCCCACATGATATGATGTGACGCTGTAAACATCTTTCCATGATGCGTTTTCGGATTTCAATACAAGTTCGACATTCTTGAAAGCCTTTCTAATTTCGTCTTCCAAAGAGGTGTAGGTAAAAGATTGTAATTGTCCAGGTAAAAGATCCCAGCCTCCTTGTCCAGATATATCCACTCTGTTTCCAACTCTTAATACTTGGTTATAACCAAACTTTTTGGCAACTTGTTCGTATTCTTTGGGTGATGATATTTGTGGGCTGCTCATTTTTAAAAAGGTGTTATAAAATAATTGATATCTTTTTTTTCTTTTTGCTCTGTTTATATGCTTTGTTTTAAACCCAGACTATCCCATGCGCCGTGAAGTTTGCAGCAAATTCTTCGGCGCATGAGCCGTCCAAAGCAATGTTGCATAAACTGCGGAAAATAAATAAAGAAGATTAATGAAACATAATTATTAAACATTCTGTCAAAAAGTGAAGCTAAAGGACCTATCGAGATATAGTTACGTAATTTAAACCCTTGCTGATGTATTAGATTTTTTCACTAAAACTTTGTATTGAATTGCATGTGTAACAAAACGGCCTTTTGATTACTTTATTTGTTCTTATGTCCCACTTTTTTCAAGCGACGAAGAAATATTTTATTGTTACATATAATTAAGCTTTCGTTTTCTTCTTCTCTCTCTTCATCTTTTATTCTTTACTCTCATTTTATGAATGTAATTCCTTTTTGCCTTTTCTTGATCTCTTTGGACTAAATAGCTGTTGAAGTAGTTACGTATTAAACTAGTAACAATATCTTTTTAAAGTAAAATCGAAACTCTTTTCTTTTAGGTTTTTTTTTTTTTTTTTTCCCTTTGTTTTGTATAAATACAATTTAATTCTTCCAAAATACTAATTACCTACAATTAAAAAAAAAAACTCTCCGTTAAAGTTGCATACACTGTGACAAGTAATTGCTATCTAACTATATTATCATGGAAACTGTTGCTTTGAACAACGTTGTCATCTTTATAAATGAAAATGCCTTGGTTACTTGTAGAACTATTTAATACTCTTTTTTTTTGGATTTGCCTACCAGAATGATATTGAAAAGGTTGATAATTATTAAAAGATGCAAAATAATAGATTAGCTTATAGTCTGCTTGTGTATTAAAGTATGGCATCTTACCCTGTAAAAGGTATTACACGTCATCGACGGTAGACCGCTCCTTGTTTCTTGTTCAGAAAAAGGTGGCAAAGATTTTGAAATGCATCAGCATTAATTTCGCTGGTTTTTGGGTTGAATGTTGTACTCCTTTAGGGCCAAAGTACATAGAGTGAGCCAATTGTAACTGATTAAAGTTGAACAGCTGCACCAGGTTTTGAACATATGAATTGGACGACAACAGGTCACGATTTAGCGGTGGAGGACAATATGTTGTTGTATATTGTGGCTGATAGCTTTGTGGTAACATATCCGAAATTAAAACACCATTCTTTTGTTCAAGCGTAATCGCACCATCTTCAGTAGCAGCAAAAGTAGCATTTTTGAAGAGTAATACTGCTTTAAACATTTGTATACCATATTCATAAATGTAGTCGGTGGCAGAAATCATTGCACTGCAGATATTGTCTAAAAATTCATTTTGAATATCAGGAGTCAAATCAGATCTGAATAATGGAGTTAGTGAACAGCTGAAAGTTCTTAGCTCTGTTTCTTCATTGGTAAGGGGAATCGGGTCGTCTTCAGTATGAGCTTCACTACTAGTGATTTCAGTATGCTGTACTTCTGGATCTTTTCCTTTTCCTTTTAAATTGCTTTGGATCTTTTGAGTAATATTATCAAAATTCTGATCAACGAACTCTTTCCAACGCTGATATGGTGTTTTATCCTTTTTCTTCCTTTTTAACAAATTCTCTATCTCGGTTGAACTCGCGTTAATTCTTCTCTCAGCACGCGTGACAGTTCCTTTGTGAAGTCTTAACGTAGATGTACTTGCAAGTTTAAGAGCCTCTAAATCACCTTTAGATTCAATACATTGTATGATAGCACCAGAAAGCATGTCATGAAACTCGTTATTCAAAGCGTTAAGTAACACTATATCCCTTTCTTGTTCGAACTTGAGACTTTTAGCTGCGGAGGAACTGGATTCTGCAACATCACTTTCATACTCCCGCTTCTTCCCTTTAGACAGTCTCCAATTAGGCGGGTTATTTAAACTGTGTAGTGCACCAACAATTCTTTGCTTTTTCTTCGTTCGCATCTATAGAATAAAACTGATTTACTAAGCTTTTTCTCAATACTTATGTTATGTTTTTTTTTTTTAAGTAGGATTAAAGAAAAAGCAAAAAAGAAAAAAAAAAAAAAGCTAAAAATGATCAACAATGATAAATAATTTTGACTAATTCAATAATATATCATGAGAAAAGATGTAAATATTCTTCAATAACAAAATAAATAGTAAATGTATACTCAAAAAATTCCTTCTTTAACAATACATGTTTGTGTCTACTTTAGTATCTGTTAAAAAAAAAAAGCATATGAAAAGCTTCCTTTAAGTGCATAGAGTCAAACTATAGTCTTTTACAAGCATCAATCAAATTTTATCATCTATGATATATTATACTTGAAAGAAATTTTATTTGGGTGTTGTTCAATGACGTACACAAGTTAACAGTACTTTATAGTGACAATAAATGAATAAAAAAAAGAAAAGACAAGAAAAGGATGGGAAAGCACGTTTAGATTATGTTCTAAGGGTAATTTCTATGCTTGTTTTCTATTCTTGAACGTTATTCCAAAATAAGAAAAAGTAATTTCGACTCGTAAATTTTTGAGACTGGTCTCACCAAAATGAAACTGACTGTACTCTGTTTTTCTTGAGCTCAATATCATAAGCAGAGATTTTAGTTGGTACATTGGAACAGGAAATTCATTTCAAATAGTCTATTCTTATTGTATTGAATTTAAATCTGAAAATCTTATGTGATGCAGGTGAAATTCCTTATGTCATGAAACAAAACAAAGGTCCTTGATTGCACTGTGTCCAGAGATTGACCACTTTACATACGATTCTGCTCAAGAATACTGACAAGAGTAATAACTGTGATAATTTTTGAAGTATTGTTCAATAAGAAAATGAATTTTTTTTTTTAAAAAAAAACACAAGGAAAACGGGAAATAATAATAAAAACGGGAAAGTAGTAGCACAAATAGCCATCACTCTCTGGGTCCTGAAATCATAAACATTTTAAACATCTTTGAGATTTCAATTCGGTCATTAAAAAAGCCAATGTAAGAAATGTAACACGAAAAGGAAAGATCTTTTATTTATTTACAATGTATGTTCAGTAGGTGGAAGACCTTGTTCAATTTCATTTGCTTTGACTTCAGCAGGGCCGATAGCACCGTGACTATCCTCAGTCAATGTTTGATTAAAGTCCTTGTTACGTTCTTCTTTACCCACAATAGCTTTTTTTTAAAAAAAATGAATTAAGAAGTTCAATTGATGTAATTATTTTACCTGTTACAAGGAGACAAAAACAAACACAACCCATAAAAATAGCCTGTGTTTTTCCATAATCTGCCACTGTTTGACCTGCAGAGTTTAATCTTAAACTACCATCAGCGTTATGAAGAGGATAACGTTCACCAATCGTGGCTTCAATTTGACTAGATGCTGCACTGATCTAAAGAATACAAAGATAAGGTTTTTTTTTTCCCCAAAAAAACTCTAAACTTACCAAGTTACCCAGCTGATAAGCTAAACCAGGCATGAGACCACGGAAAGCATCGGGAGCAAGTTCGTTGATGTGTGCAGGAATGACGCCTATTTTTTTTTTTTGAAAAAAAAAAAAGTAAGAACAAATAAGATTATTATTATTATTATTTTACCCCATGCGCCTTGAACAAAGAATTGAAAGATAAAAGCGCCCAATTGTAAAGTAGGAATACTAGGAGCGTAAATCCAAAGAGGAATAAACGCACCTGCACAGACAGCACATAAAGCCAGTACAAAACGACGACCAAGGAAATTTGAAAAGTAACCAAACATAGTACCACCCAAAATAGCACCCACATTCATTATCACACCCGTCACTGTTTGTTGAGTGGTAGTAAAGTTCATTTGAGATAAAAGAAAGGTTGGATAAAGGTCTTGGGAGCCATGAGAAAAGAAGTTCATAAATGCCATCAAGATCACCATGTAAACCATACGAAGCCAATGTAATCTAAAGGCCGTCTTGAGTTCTTTCCAAACTGAACGACCCAACACTTTACGTGCATTCTTTTGACGAAGAAAAGTTTCAGATTCGGGAATCCAAATACGCATTATCAGTGCAATGATGGCCAGCACCGAACCTGTCCAGAACAAGATACGCCAGGTAGAGTCTGTTTCGGTCACGGCATAATTGGCTAGAGTAGCCAAAAGATAACCACTGGCATAGCCTTGTTGATAAATACCAGAAAATAGACCACGGGCTTCGATCGGAAGACTTTCTAGGGCTAAACTGGCGCCAAGTCCCCATTCACCACCCATAGCGATACCAAAGATCGATCGGAGACCGATGAATGTGGACAGGTTGGGGGCAAATCCACTGGCCAGATTGACAACAGCAAACAACAAGACGTCACCCATCAATGGCCAACGACGACCGAATTTGTCTGCTAAAGAACTACATATAACAGATTAGAGAACATCTTGAATACTTCATCATTTTACCCAAAGAACAGGGCACCAACAGGTCGTAACATCTAATCAATGGTGAGTATCAAAAAATATATAAATATATAAAATCTTGTTACCAAAGTGGTTGTGATTGCACCTATTTTTATAATTATGAATACAAATTTATATAAAACATCCAAATCTATATTTACTTGTGACAGCAGAAGGTTCGACACCAAATGTTGCAGCTATAAAAGGGCTTAGTCTAAAATCCAATAAAAGAAAACAATAAAGTACCAATTCGTGTTGCAGATAAAGAAACACAAAAGAAATCAAAAGCATCCAAAGTCCAACCAAAGAAAGCTATTCATGTTTAATGGTTAAAAAAAAAAAACTATAATAAAACTTTTTTTTTTTTTTTTTTTTTTACCTGCAAAGAAAATATATCTTTGTTTATTTGTTAGGTTGGTCAACAGGTGCCATACATTGGGTTGTTTTTCTACAGGCTTTTTGTAAATTGAATCCTTTAGTCTGATCCACAGACTTTTTCTTTCAATATTTGATTTCTCATCATTCACCACATGGCTTGATTCTTCAATTTGTTCAACTTCAGGCTTATTATCTTGTTGTAATTTGGACATATTTAGTAGGCAAAAAAAAAAAAAAAAAAAAAAAAAAAGCAGTAAATTATGGGAAAAACCTGAAATTGGGAATTAAAATTTACCATTTACGGGCAAAACTAGTTTTTGTATTTCACAAGAAAGAACCAAATAAGGCAGAATCTTTTTTCTCCAGTTGAGCACAAGTTTCCAATCGGATTTTTTTAGCCAAGGTTAAATCAAACACAGAAGGATCCACCATCTCAACACGCTTTCTTTTTGCCGCTGGTTTCACATCTTCCAAGTTTACCGCTGCTGCGGGTACCGTCACTGGTTCTTCTGGTTGGGGAGCCAATAAAGCATCCATCTTGGCCCTTTGGATAGTCAGACCCAAAGCTTGAGCATTCATTCTCACCAAAGGTGGACAAGGATTACAAGCACCTAAGACACCACTTGTGTCCGTCGGCATACGTTCGACAAGTGCAAACAACATGTGGTTTGGTAACACATAACGAATCGATTCATCTTCTTCTCTTGCCGTATGATCTCTCCAGGCATGGATGGCCTTAAAGACCGCGAGCTGTTGAGCATTCATCGCGTACTTCCATTTATTTAACATGCCTCTCCAGCCTAAAGAGCCTGATCCTCTCAGAGGGTCGTATATTTCCTTGTCGTACTTTTGCAACGCAACCTCATTCGATCGTTGAAGACAGCTATCCATCAGATTGAATCCGTGCGAGGAAGCAGACAAGAGTTCGTTACGAAGACAGTCATAAATATACAACAAAAAGTGTGTATCCGAACGAGCGTAATGCAGCATTTCCTTGGGCAAGGGACGGATACGCCAATCGGCCAATTGGTACTTTTTGTCAGCATCGAATCGACAGTATCGCTTGAGGAGATGGGCCAGACTGTGCTGAGGAAACTCGAGCACGTTGGTGGGAAAATAGGTATCAAAGAGATTGACAATATAGAGACCGAAATCTCGTTGGAGCCAGATGATATCCGAGTCCGCACCGTGCAAGACCTTGAGGATGTTTGGATCAGCAAAATACTCGTTCAGGCGCCAGAGCTTGTCGCGCAACTCGAGTGTGTCAATGATGAAATCACGCTTACGGGTACTGAGTTGCATCAGACAGGTGAAACCTTGGAAACTACGATAGTTGTGGTGTTCTAAATCGACCGCAATCTCTTCTGCGTCCTCGAGGGCCTTCATCATTTCTTCTAGACCAGATTCGGTATCTACCCAGGTAGCTGTGCTGTCTTCAAGTGGGCTGTAAGGAATAGGTTCCTTAATTTCATACATGCTTTGGGAATGCTTTAGGTGGTTGATTTCATAAATGTAGGGATGTTCAAGAGACTTTTCTACACCGTCTTCGAATACAATGTTTTCATCCAAAGGCATTTGTGCGTGTGGTTTATACTTGATCTTGCGTTGAAAGGGTGTCGAGTTGGAATTGTTGATGGCATCTTTAAATTTCATTTGAGGTCGAATAATTCTACTCGAATGTAAGAGTTTATAATCGGCTTCTTCCTATTGTAGTATGCTTTAATTTTTTTTTTTTTTTTTTTTTTAAGGTAAATTTACCTTTGTAAATTGTGCGATTTCAGGTGCTTGAACTTCATCCTCTGTTACAATATTACCCTTTAAATAATCTAAACAAATATCCTAGAAACAATATGTTGATAAATGATTCCCTATAAAACCAAACTTACGGCTTTATCCAATAAATTATCACAGACATCCACAACATTTCCATATCCAGCCACAACATCTTCCAATACTTCATATTCTGTCTTTAACTCAATACCTCCATCTGAAGCCAGTTTTTGTAATAAATTGTTGCCGAGATTTAATGTGCTTAAAGAGGCTTGATCCAAATCTTTGGCAAATGAACGATCAAGCGATCGAAAGTAACCTATATCTTCTACTTGAATACTATTGACAGCTGCTGTGGCAGATACAAGTGTTTTAAACAAAGAAGCTTGATAGCCCTTGAAATCCACAAGAGGATCGGGAATTCCTTCTGTCATTATATTATATAAAGTGTCTTGTACAAAAAAAAATGATTTTTTTTTTTGCATTTTTTTTTTTGTGACTGGCGGAAAATCAAAAAAAAAAGAAAGGAATTCATTTTAAACTGAGCCCATTTATCTCAAAAAACTCAAGACAAAAAGCTAAAGTACAGCCTGAATCATTCATTTCTCCTCATCGTCTATTGGGTACATGACAAGTATCATGATAATAATAGAAGAAACATTCTTCTTTAGAGCGTGTTCTATTGATATCATCATTGACAAACTAAAGAAAATAAATCACGTTAATAGGTTAGCTATAGTTAGAGTAAAAAATGTTTAGAGTGTTTTTTTTTTAAAAAAAAAGTAAATTTTCTTGAGGGGAAACTCCTCAATATAAAGTTGATATTTTTCATGCGTTTTTATAAGAATCTTCCTTTAAAACAACCTTTTTTTTTCTATGAAAATTAACGTTGTTAACGTATCGCGTTTTTCAGCAAGTTTTTCAAAAAAAACCTTTTTAGAATTCTTCTCTTTAAAGTATTAGACTGTTGCATTATAGTGTGTGCCATGTATATTTCAGAAACCGATATTCTGTTTTAGTTGTTAAAAAAAGTATAAGAAAGATTACAGTTAGTATAAATAGGTTTGTATTGTCTAAAGAAACAAAAGTCTGTGTTTACTTCTTTAAAATATTTTTCGTATTTTTTTTTTTTTTTTTTTTTTTCATGCATA
>JNDS01002606.1:0-36887 GCA_000697035.1 Rhizopus stolonifer B9770
TTTTTTTTTTTTTTTTTTTTTTCTTTTTTTCTCTCTTTTTCTTTTCCACTAAAAAAAAAAAAAAACTGATGACGTTTGACTTTGAAGAACGACAAGGAGATTTACTTGAATCTACTTCACCTACTGATAGCATTGTATTTACAATGACTGAAGATATGAAGCTTACGAATAAAGGTACAAGGTATACAATTTAAAGAATTTTGTCTCTAAAAAAATTGTTTAGAAATCCGTTCAAGGTTAGGACAACCTCAAGTACAAAAGAAAAAAGTGGGTCAAGTGGCAGTTCAACAACAGCAAAAACGATTCATCTTTTATTTGATCCTTAAACCAAAATCATATAATAAACCAAGTTATGGACATTTGGAGACTTGTTTGATCGAACTCAGAAAGGCATGTGAAACTTTTGGTGTACAAAGTTTGGCTATTCCTCGTGAATTGGAAGAAGGATTACAAGATAAATATGTCAAACAAGCATTATTTGATGTATTCCAAGGTAAAGTAAATAAACTGTGAAATGTATCATTTGCTAATTGAAAGGGAGAAAACCAATGTTAGGTTGGCCAGGTAAAATGGTGATGTATGGTGATTAAATCAATATTCCATGTTGCCTTTGAAATAAACGCACTATAGAAACAGACTCTTTTTTTAAGTGAGGGAGAAAGTTTAAGAGGAAAATTGTTCAAAAATAAGAATTCATTTAATATACTTTTATTCCTGTTTATTAAGATACTATCAAAAGATTACTTTTTTTTTTTTTTGTATTCCAGAATAACTCCGCCATTTATCTATTTCACACACGGGAAAAAATTCGCAATCTTCTTCTTTAAAAAAAAAATGTCCTCTCAAGAAAAAGGTCAATATCAACTACCACCACCACCAACACCGCCATCATCATCATCAAAACACTATAAAAAAAGACTAGTAGCCGTAGGTTAATATCCCGCATTCATAGAACTTTGATACTCAAACCCCCCATTTATAAGTTTTTCTGTGGTTTTTTCTTTCTTATCACCACATTTTGCCTCCAACCATCCACACCAGATTTCTCCCACCTCGCCAGCCACTGTGAATCCATCCAATCCATTCCTTCCTCCGAATATGCCGCCCGTCATCGTCGACTTTATGAAACCTTGATAGACTTGGACCACCAAGGATTTCTTATGGAAGGTGGTGCCACTATGCGATACTACACCAACATTGACTGGGAACTCACCGAGCGTCCGTTCCTAATTCTGTTGCTTCGAAACGATACCCTGGAAACAGGTATCCAGATGGTTTTATTTTCCCCCACCTTTGAATCTACCAAGGCCGCCAAAAAGCTAGAGGAGGCTAAACTACCCGCATCGATCCACCATCAGATCCTTACTTGGGACGAACATCAATCCCCCTTTGACTTGGTTCAGTCAGCGGTGAAGGATAGCAAGATCTTGGTGGAATCGAACACGCGTCTGTTTATCTTTGAGGGCCTTGAAAGGCTGTTAAAAATAAAGATGGCACCTGTTTCAATTCGTCAGTTGAGGATGATCAAGTCGGAGGCAGAGTTAGCTATTTTGAGATGTGCAAATGAGGTGACTCAGATGGCTATTGAGGCAGTGAGACCTTTTATTAAGGTGGGTATGAATGAAAGAGAGATTCAGGGGGTCATGACCAAGGCCTTGGTGGCTGCTGGGTTGACTCAGACTTGGGTTTTGGCTTTGGTGGATCAAGATGCTGCTTTACCACATGGGGATTCAGGTGAAAGACAGGTTCAAAAGAAAAGTGTGGTATTGATTGATACAGGCGGAGAACTCCACGGTAAAGTCAAAAAGCAAATATATGAAAAACTTATTTTTTTTAAGGTTATCAATCGGATACCACACGAACTTTTTTTATGGCACCCAAGGGATTTAATCAGACGATTGAGAATGTTTGGTATTTAGTAAAAGAAGCACAAGAAAGCGTTTTGAACCAAATTTCGGTTGGAAATACAGCAGCTCAAGTAGATTTGACCGCACGTGATGTGATTGAAAAGGCAGGTTATGGTCCTTATTTTACTCATCGTTTGGGTCATGGTATTGGTTTGGAAATGCATGAAGAACCTTATATGAACAAGGGAAATACAGAACTTGTATTGAAACCCGGTATGACTTTTAGCGTAGAGTAAGTTTTCCTCCCAAAAAAAAAAAAAAAAAAAAATTATACATGAGCTTAATTAATTTTAGACCTGGCGTTTATCTTGTAAATGAATTTGGTATTCGTTTAGAAGATATTGTCGTGGTCAATCAACAAGGTCAATTGGAACTTTTAACTAACGGATTGGCTCATAATCCTTGGACTCTTTCAAAGGATTGTGGCTTGTAATTTTTCTTTCCTTTTTTTTTTTGAAAACACTTTTTTAAGTTGCCTTTTTTTTTATAAAAAAAATATCAACAATAAACATGTCTGATTCAGAGAAATATTATTCAGAAGAAGAATATGATGATTATGATGATTATCTTGACGATGAGTTGAACGAAAACGACATGTGGGATAATGCCACAGGAGGTAAATTGAGAGAGATTTTCCCAAAAAAAAAAAAAAAAACTTATTTTTTTCAAGATTTCACAAAGCAATATAATAAGCTCCGTCAACAGATCGCACCCAAGACAACAACGACAACCACTACTACAGCAGCCATTCCAGCAGCCAACACCAAAAAGCAAGTAGTTGTTCAAGAACAAACGATCAAGGATAAGAAACAATTATTAGACAGTCAAATGGAAAGTTTAGGACACTTTGCCAACCGTATCCATATGGAAGACTACAACCCAGCCAAACTGACAGCCTCTGTTAACAGCGATATTCGACAAAGTTCGAAAAAGGCTAGCGGAGACAAGACGACGCACAAGGACAAGGCGGATCGAGCCACGGTTGAACAGGTCTTGGACCCACGTACAAGAATCATTCTTTTTAAAATGTTGAACCGAGGTCTATTTTATGAAATCAATGGATGTATCAGTACGGGTAAAGAAGCCAATGTGTATCATGCGATGACGGAAGATGGACAACATCGAGCGATCAAGGTCTACAAGACATCGATTTTGACATTCAAGGATCGAGATCGTTATGTGACCGGAGAGTTTAGATTTAGACATGGTTATAGCAAGTCAAACCCGAGAAAGATGGTCAAGGTTTGGGCAGAAAAGGAAATGCGTAATTTGAAACGTATTCAACAAGCAGGTATTCCTTCACCTAATGCCTTGGTGCTTCGTATGCATGTGTTGGTGATGGATTTCTTGGGCGATAAAAGCGGATGGGCTTACCCTCGTTTGAAGGATGCTCAGATTGAGACGAGTAGATATCCTGCATTGTATCATCAACTGATAAAGAACGTAAGAACAATGTATCAAGTGTGTAAATTGGTGCATGCTGATTTGAGTGAATACAATATCTTGTAAGCAAACATATAATACCCTTTTTTTCCTTTTTGCTGGGTGAAAATAATAACTCTGGTTTTGTAGATACCATTCCCGCACTCTATATATTATTGATGTTTCTCAATCCGTGGAACATGATCATCCTCACGCTTCGGAATTCTTGAGAAAGGATTTGTCAAACGTAACAGATTACTTTGCTAAAAAGGGTGTTAGTGTTATGAGCTTGATGGAACTTTTCAAGTTTGTTACTGATGTTACCTTTAGTAATGAAGAGGCTGTTGTTGATGAAAAATTACAAGAGGTAAATTTTTAAGCTAAAACAATGTATTTATCAATAATTTAGATTCAAGAAAAGATGAAGACACAACCAGAACAAAATAATAAGGAAGAAGAAGAAATTTTTATGAAATCTTATATACCAACGACATTAGATGAAGTCATTGATATTGATAGAGATACGTTAATTGTTGAACAAGGTGATGCAAAGAAATTAGTGTATGCAGATCTGCTGGGTACAGGTGTTACTTCAAGTATACAAAAATTAGACATCAGCGATGAAAGTGAAGAAGATTTAGAAAGCGATCGCAGTGAATCAGAAAATAGTGATGAAGAGACTGATGATGATGACGAAGAAGACAACGATAAACCCAAGAAAGCAAGAGGAAAAAAGAATGAAGACAAGGGTGATAAAAAGGAAAGAAAGAAAAAGGCCAAAGAAGACGCTAGAGAACGTAGAAAGCATAAGCTTCCAAAAGCTGAGAAGAAGCGAAAGATTAAGACAAGCAGTAAAAAGAAGAAATAAACTGTGCGTATGAGTGAGTGTGTGTGGTCGGGATCTTTTGATTGAATAGGAGCTTCAATAGACGAGTGTACTTAAGCTTTTTTATTTTTTTTATTTTTTGGGGTCTTTTTCTTTCTTATAACACAAAAGCACGCACACAAAAAAAAAAAAAAAATGAAGGCGGTGCTACTAAACTATTCATTTGAATTAGTTTCACCAATGGCAGCCATTGCCTCCATTTTACTATTACCCTTAGGACCTTTATTAATTCCTCGAATCTATATCATCTTTTTACTTGCTTATTTTACAAGCTTCTTGTATACCCAAGTAAATCACATCTTCAAATTCTATATCACAGCCTCGAAAATGAAGTCTGCCATCCGTCATTGGAACGATGAAGAAGAAAATGCTCTACATGATCCTAGTTCTCTCATCCACGCTTTTATTGTACCTAATTATGCAGAACCCGAAGCTTTATTGAGAGATACGATTAAACGTTTAGCCAACCACAAGTAATTTTTTTTTTAAAAAAAAAAAATCTAATCACAAAAAAAAACCTTTTTATAGAAACGCCCAAACAAATTATGTGATCATTTTAGCTATGGAAGCATCTGAAATGAATTATCAAGTGAAAGCAGATAGTTTAACTGAATATTTCAAAGACAGTTTTCTTCATTTTATGGTGACAGCTCATCCTTCTGATATTCCGGGTGAAGCTCGTGGAAAAGGTTCGAATGTTGCTTATGCTGCCAAACAAGGATGTACGGAATTGATGCAAAGAGGTATTGATAGAAAGCAAATCATTCTTACTGTATCCGATTCGGATTCTTCCATTCCTGAGCTTTATATCAAGGAGGTAAACAAAACAATAACAACAGACAATCAGTATATTCATCTTTTAAAGGTTGAGAAATCTTTTCATCAAGCCGAAGATCCTTACTATTTATTATTTGCGCCACCCATCTTTTTCTCTCGTAACTGTAATGAGGTCCCAGCTGCTGTCCGTATGACAGATATTACCTGGTCTGCCATGGTCATGTCTAGTCTAAGCAACAGCCGCGGTCTCTCCTTCCCCTGTTCCACTTACAGTCTAAGTATGATCCTAGCCGAACGTGTAGGTTATTGGGATACAGATGCAGATTCGGTAGGCGAGGATATGCACATGATGCTCAAATGCTTTTTCAAGACCGACGGATTAGCCCGTTGTTGTCCTATCTTTGTCCCCATCAATCTGACCAACGTTCAAACTCCTGGCTACCTTGCCAACTTGCAGGCTCGTTATGTTCAAGCCAAGCGACACTACAACGGTATAGCCGATCTAGCTTACACTCTCAAGAACTCATTTGGAGTTCAACAAGATAAATTTGTATCCCTGACCAAGAAATCGAGCACGCCATTGTTTGATAAAATCATCATGTGTACCAAGGTTATGGAAGCCCATTTAATCCCGGTCACTTCAGGCTGGTTAATGTTTGCTGCAGTTCCTTTGATGCAATTCATCTTGTTTCCACCAAGTTCAATGCTTGCCATCGTTCATCCGATGGATAACCCTATCCTGACCTCGGAATTTTACGCTACTCTGTGGAACATTGTCAAGATCATCACCGTCTTTTTACCTTTACCCTTGTTTGGAACATTGGCCATTTATGAGCACTTGCACCGTGTCATTGACCGGGAACTCTATAGAAAGACAGAAACGCGTCAATGGCGTAATGTGTTTGATTACATCTCTTTGCCCATTGCTGCTTGGGCTTTCATGACAATTCCCTCAACTATCGCTTGTATAAAAAGACTTTACAAGACAAACGATCAGTATATTGTAGCTGAGAAGTTCTTTGAGGAAGAAGATTGAAAAATAATAATTTAGAATTTTAAACATTTATACACACACACACACACACACACACACCATCTACATATATTCATATAAAAAATCATTCCTCTTTACTCTTTTTCCCTCAAAAACAGTAGTCGTAATAATACTAATAAAAAAAAAAAAAAAAAAACTTTCAGTGAAACAACATGTTCTCTTTCCCTCTCTGGGAGTGGTTCTTTATTTGACGTGTCACTACATCTGAGTAACGTAAAACAACAACGAAAGTTATTTTTTCTGTAAACACACACACATACATAATTACTCCCAATTCTTTTTTCAATTGATTTGTTTGTTACTTTCTTGTTAATCTTTCCTTTTTAGCCCAAAGTTTTTTTTTTTTTTTTTACAGAAAGAAAAATGAGGCATTTCTTTGGTGCTCAGTTTACCTTCAAACTCCACAAATATTGAGCTTATTACACGATTTGGGTTAAGCAATTTAATATACAGAATTTTACTCTAAAATTAGACTATGTTAGTTTTTTTTTAGACGAATAAAAATTTATTTGTAGATGCCTATCTTTTTTTTTTGGACGAATGTGAAGCTAATTTAGTTGTTCAGCTTTCCTTTTTGAGACGAAATAGTGGCGTATGTTAAACGTTATCTGTATCCAGATTGGAAATCCGTGTCTGTTATGGCGATCGAGACATACCGGTTAAGTGGAAAGTTCATACATAGGCGGATGTTTGTGTTCATTCCGAAAATAAGATGTGATTAGACTCATGTTTTTGGCTACATTCACATCTCCTTAGTGTTTTACAAGTTTTACAGACCTGAACGGCAAAGTAAACAACTTTTTATTCCGCTTGGTATAATTAAAAAGCAAGAATATTCAAAAAATTATCGTTTATTTGTTATAATCTCTTATAAGGCCTACTCCAGCAATGCCCTATTAATTAGACAATAGGGTGCATATAGGAGGGTTTGGAGGATAGATAAGTAGAAAAAAAAAATAGCTTAGAAGGAGTGAAAAAATAAAAGTTAGAATGGGAGATTGGGAAGTTAAACAAGTTAAAAAAGAAAGAAAAAGAAAAAAATGGGAAATGAGAAACACAATGAGATCGGATTGAGTTCATAGCGCGTCTGCGAGGTTTAAGGAACTGACACCAGGGAGGAGAAACAGTAATGTTACTGATTGGCTAGTGTAGACGGGAAGGTTTTTCATGCAACTTTTGACAGGTTGAACAGATAAAAAAAACAAATATATCAGTGAGCACTAATACATAGCAGGTAGCAGTCACTGTCAAATGTTGAAAATAATGCTTGAATTGATCCTTGTTCATATTACCTTTCTTCCCTTTGTTAAATACATTTTTGGAGACGTTACTCTTCTTTCTTGACACAGCTAACTGATAAAAACCAGTCAGATAATGAAAGGAAAACAAAAAGATACTTCAGGCTCCTCTAGTAGCAAAAAGGAACCGCCTATAAGAAAACAAGGTAAGCCTACTGTCTAGTTCTGAATCAAAAAAAAATTATGATACTGACCACATAATTGATGTTTCCATAATAGACTTATATGAAATGTATGCAGAAGACAATTCAGACAACGATTTCCAGCCAACTATATTATAGAAAAAGAGAACAAGTAAGTTGCACTATTTTCTTGTCGCAGGCATCCAATCGTCTAACGTGTAAATTCCCTTTAAAAGGTAGAGAAAACACTCGACAGAAAGAATCTCGAAAAAGGCTTAAAGGAAAACAAAAAGAAAAGACTCAGGAGTCTACCCTTGGTACTGGTGTTTCTACAACGAATGATTCTAATACGCTTGATTATACTATTTCTTTTGATGACTACGACCTTGAGTTCGGCAGTGAAAATTTCGAAAATCCCAACTCAACTTTTGATACTGCGGGTTCAAGCACAGATACTTTTGAAAGAGCAACCACAGCTTCAATCATTCCTAGTATATTTATCCCGAGTGCCTTCAAGTTAAATGCAGCCTCCGCCAAGCCCAGTTCACATCCTGCATCTGCTGAAAACGTAAACAATAGGACTCCTGATAATTCAAGCAAGCATGTAATTGCAGTAAAAAACGACGATAAAAATATCTGGAAGACAAACTATCTTCAGCCGTTGTATGACCTAATACATACTACCAATTCACTAGTCACACATACGTTTTCCTTCACAAAGTATATATTTTTACAAGAATTGGCAACAAACGGAAATTTCACGTTAAACGAATTCGTGACAAAAGACTTCTTTGTCCAAGTTTTTTTTTTTTGAGTCTTGTTTTAGCAAGACTGGCGATAGCAAAAAACTGAAGGACACTACGAAGACATATAGGCGCTTGATTTCAAAACACAAAGCAGCTTACTTTGAAGTCGCTGGTTACACTCCTATTCGATAACCAAATGCTCAACAAATAGCCCTTTATGAATGCACCAAGATCCATACGGCCTACTTTAACAATATCAAAGCTCATTTTGGAAATAGGCTGCGCGCATTGATCAATAAACTTTTTGAAAAGAAGGAAAAGGCTGAAATTGTCAAGAAAGATATGCAAGAAAGAAAGTGCGATACAAAGGCGATCAAAGAAGCCATCCGAAAAAAGGTGTATGAGCCCTGCAATCAAGTGAGGCAGTGCATTGCAAAAAAAAAAAGAAATGCCCGAGTCTGCTCTTCTTGGAGACCAAGCACGAACGCAAGTAAACGAGTTACTTTCAATGTACGCAGCCGAGTACAGATTCCGGAAGGATTCAATTTTTTACGACGTTGCAGCTAATCCAGAGAACCATTTTAAAGCTTTCTTCGAAATTGCCGAACTTTCTGAAACCAATCAGATGAAAGCGTTTGCTTGTTTTCCCATTCGCACAACATTTATACCCTCTTACATGACCCTAGATAGCAAAATCTTGAACTTTCATATCATCAAAAGCAAATCAAAAGTTTGAAAGTTGGAATCAGGTCGGGAACATGGAAAAAAAGGTTTTCAAACAGCAAGGATATATAATGTCTTTACGATTCCAAGGGACTCTAGAAACCAATGGAGTGTGTGTAGCAATTCTAAAACAGAACATGGATACAAGCACAAATTCAACCAAGACCAAGAAAACTACAAAAGTAGATGATGATGAAACGAAGCACATTGAAAAACTAAGTCAAGCCCACTTGAAGAATACTGAAGGTAGATGTGTCTTGATTGACCCTGGAAGAAGGGACATCATGTATTGCATGAAGGAGCCCAGCTCTGTCGAAGAAAAACAAAAACTTATATTCACTAAGAATAACCGCACAAAACGTTCAAGACATTTCAGGTCTTTGAGAAAGCGTAATATGCCGTCTGTGGTTCAAGAAGCCGAGTCTGTTTTCTCTAGATTTGAATCTAAATCGGTTAATTTGGAAAAGTTCATAAAGTACACGAAAGCAAGATCGTCAGTAGAAAAAATCTTGTACGAATATTAAGGAAACAAAACAGTGAAGTCTACAAGAACTTATTATCCTGGATATGATTTTGATTTCCATATTGACCAAAGGGGGAATTTGTATTATGGAAGCTTGTTTGTTGTGCGAATTCGCGGTTTCTACCCTCAACCAGAGAACAAATATGATGATCACTTTGAAATCTCAAACATACGCAAATTACATTCAAATAATGTTGCTACAAAGACACATTTTAGAGAGGCTCACTGATAGAATTCGGTATGAAGTTCATCGTCTGGCGCAAGCGATATATGAACAACCTCAAGAAAACGGCCACAAAGCGAAAACAAGCACTCTATTAAAAAGACTACATCCTTTACCCTTTCGAAAGATGAAGTTTTCAAGCTATGTCTATTATCAACAAAACGATCTGAAGCTGATACGCGGATTAAAAGCAAAGTTTGGTGATAACGCTATTTTGATTTTTGGCGACTGGTCTGCCCCGAACACAAAGTATCAAGAACCAACGCGGAACAAGGGGCTTATTAGGGTGTTAAAGAAAAACGGCTTCTTCCTCTATCTAACCGACGAGTACAAGACTTCGACCTTTTGCCCAACGTGCGAAAGTAAACTAGAGAAATTCAGGCTGGTTAAAAACTCTCGGCCATACCGTCGAAAGGAAAATCCGACGGTGATGTGTCACGGGCTTTTAAGGTAATTGAAGTGACGTAGGTTGACTTCTAATAACTAACATAGCACTAGATGCTCAAACAAGTCCTGTATTCAGGACCCAGCAGGCAAATCTACACAAAGAATTTGGAATCGTGACCAAGCTGCCGTTATGGATTTCTTGAAAATCTTGAGAAGTTTACGAGACACCAAGAAACGGCCTGGTCTGTTCACTAGGAAGAAACAATAATTTTCCGCTAAGTTTTTATCGCCTTAACCATTTGATGCAGGTAAATAACATTTGTTTCTACAAATCACATCTAAAAACTAACTTTCTTTTGTCTATTTTCATTTTCGTTTCATCTGAAAAAAGGTAAGAAAAACATCTACAAAAAAAATTTCATTCATCTAAAAGAAACTAACATTGTCTAATTTTAGAGTAAAATTCTGTACCTAATTCAAAGAGGTATCCGTGTAAGAGTATCCCCAGCGGGGCTGTCAAACTGAGCTGTTAAATTAAATTTAGCAGAAAATATATGACCCCAGCGGTCATGGTATCATTAACAGACGAGGTCATGTAACTTGTTAAAAGTACTTTTTTCCAAATTTAACATTACCGCTGTGGATGCTCTTACAGTACATCCACTCTCAAATCGAAATATTTTTTAAAATGGAACACACTGTTTAGGTGTTGTCGGTTCTCAAAATTTTTTGTGCAGGCTATCACTTTTTTTTTAGCTAAAGTACTTTTGTTTAGTATAATTTTCTGAGCATAACTGATTGTTTATTGTTCAATACCTTAAATGCTCATCGATTTTCTTATTGGGCTTGTGATGTTGGCAGCTTCCATCAGCAACATCACAAAATTGGGAATTGACTGTACTTGTATTTACTTGATATGCTGGCATTCATCAGCAGCCCCATGCTGACCAAGAATAGGTCGGTTTCTGTAAATAATTTGCAGTCTTATCTTGACATGATCTAGTATCAAACAATTTGCATAATTGAAATTGATTTCACCCTAGTTAATACACCTAATTTTGCTTTTTATTATTAATATATATATATATATATATATATATATAACGCGTTGTATTAAACGTTTTTTTTACTAATCCAGTGAAGCTTCAAAGGTTTAGCTTGACCATTTATTTTGTTTTGAAAGATAAAATGTGTAACCATAATGCGCGTTGTCATGGTACCCACAACTTTCTAAAGACAAGTTATGGTCACTCTTTTTTTTTTAAAAAAAAAGCTGATAGGTATACACTCTCTTTTATATATCGATAGTTATTTTTCTTTCCACATTAATTGTGATACAATATTTACTGCAGTTACCAAATGTCTTGCACCATTCAATAGATTGTCATAAGATTAGCAGAGGAAAATCCTCCTTTGACGAAACATTGCTAGTAAAAGGCGTCACAATGTTCTGGGCAAAATTAATACCCGCACAGAAAGTTTAGAGCTCTTTTGTACTTTTTTTTTTTAAAAGCATAAAATGTCAACACAACTCGGGATTTCTTCGCGAATCTTGCGCACAAGAGTACGAGGTTATGCTACAAAAGGTATGTTATTTTTTTTTAAAAAAAAATTCTTTTTTCTTTTTATGACAAAACATGCTGATTCTATATAGCCACCTTAACCCCCGGGCATAAACTACATGGCTATGAAGTTCAACAGGTTCTTATTGCTACGAAATACTATTTAAAAATATAAGAGTATATTTATATCAAGTGTTTGTAGGTTCGAAAAATCCCTGAATTAGAATTGACAGCAATAAGCTTAAAACATGAAGCAACTGGAGCGCAACATTTACATATTGACAGAGAGGATTCCAACAATGTATTTGCTGTTGGTTTTCACACACCTGTTAAAAGTGATACAGGTGTTCCACACATTTTGGTAAAAAAAAAAATACGACGCATTTCTTGTTTATCATATGTTATTAGGAACATACTACTTTGTGTGGCAGTAATAAGTATCCTGTGCGTGATCCCTTTTTCAAAATGTTGAATCGTAGTTTGGCTAGTTTTATGAACGCATTTACTGGTATATTAAAAATCCTCTTTTTTTTTATTATTATTATGAAATACTTACGATATTCAAAAAATAATAGCCAGCGATTATACAATTTATCCTTTTGCTACAGCCAATAAGGTCGATTACTCTAACCTCAGAGACGTGTATATGGATGCAGTATTTCACCCTAAACTTGATCGACTCGACTTTAAGCAAGAAGGATGGAGATTGGAGCATGAAGTGCCTACAGGTAAAAGTAAATATTTAAATGGACTAAAGAAATAACACGATATTATAGATAAGGAAACACCCATTCAATTTAAAGGCGTCGTATATAACGAAATGAAAGGACAAACTGTAAAGAGAAAAAGAGAGAGAGAGAGAGAGAGAGAAAAGAAGAGATCTATACATGGGAATTAGAACTAAAAACACTTTATAGTCGGATATCAACTATTTATTTTATTGCCGTATGCAGCAAGCCATGTTTCCTGGTACCACTTATGAGTATGTAAGCGGTGGAGACCCAAAGTACATTACTGATTTGACACATCAACAATTGCTCGATTTCCACAAGAAGCATTACCACCCCAGCAACTCTCGCTTTTATACTTATGGTAAAAGAACAACAACGACAACAAAAACTTTTGCATGGAGTTAAACCTAACTTTTTTGTAAACAAAAGGTAACTTTCCTTTGGAGGAACATCTTCAGATCATTGGTGAAAAATTAGAAGGCTTTAAACAATCTGAACTTCCCTTTGTCAACAAAACAGTAACACCATGGACAGAACCAAAGCATGTTGAAACAACCTGTCCATTAGATCCATGTAAATTTAAGAAAAGATGGACAAAACATAGTTAACCCCCTTTTTTTTTAAAAAAAAAATAGTGAGTCCTGCTGATAAACAGATCAAACTCTCATTATCTTTCCTTACAAATCCAACATCTGTAAGAACTTTCGAATCGTACATACATTTTGGCTAACTTATAATTTAGGATGCATTTGAAACATTCTCTATGCGTTTGTTATCCTATCTCCTGTTAGATGGACATGCTTCGCCAATGTACAAAGCATTGATTGATAGTAACCTGGGCTCTGAATTTTCATCAAATACAGGTTATGACAATAGTACCAGGTACACATGATTATTAATTTACACGGAACTCAACTCTTTTTTTATTATTATTATCATTTCCATAATAGTACAAGTTGTTTATCTGTTGGATTACAAGGAGTAAAAGAGGAAGATGTAGATAAAGTTCAAGAAACAATAAAATCAGTTATTAGTCAAGTAAGAGAAACAGGATTCGACTCAAAGCGTATAGAGGCAGCTATTCATCAAATGGAACTCGGTCAAAAACATGTAAGTTAAACACGTCTTTAATAATGAAAGCATACTTACTTTTTTTTTTTTAAGAAATCTGCTGATTTCGGTCTTAATATGATGCATGGTGTTTCATATGGATGGTTTAACGGTGCAGACCCACTCGATACGTTGGAAGTAAACAAGGTAATCACAAAGAAATCGATAGGAAAAAAAAACTAGTAGTGACGCCTCTTTTTGTATAAAAATAGAACCTTTCCCGTTTCAAGGCAGAGCTTGAAAAAGGAAATTACTTTGAAACACTCATTGATAGATATCTGTCAAACAATCCCCATACCTTATCATTTGTAATGAGACCCGACGAAAACTTTACGGCCAACCTCACCAAAGAAGAACAAGATAGACTTGCTAAAAAAGTCAATGCATTGACAGAACAAGATAAATCAGAAATTGCAACAGACGGAAAGGATCTTTTGGCATCACAAGAAAAAGTAGAGGACGTATCATGTCTTCCTACTCTTCAATTGAGTGACATTGCACCTAAAGCCAAACACAATGCATTAGAACACACTGGTATTTGCAACACACCTGTTCAGTGGAGAACAACCTCAACGAACGGAATCACGTATTTCAGAGCAATTAGTTCAGTTCCATCGTTACCTGAAGAGTTGAAGATGTATGTACCTTTGTTTTGTGATGCTTTATTATCGTTAGGCACACGTGAGCAATCGATGGCTGATATTGATGATGAAATTCGACTTTACACGGGTGGTTTGCGAGCCTCAAGTCTCGCATCAACTAACCATTCAGACATTGATCATGCGGAAGAAGGTATTGCACTGGTAGGCAATTGTTTGGACCGTAACGTTGAAAAAATGTACACCATTTTATTAAAGCTGATTCATGAAACGAATTTTGACAATGTTGAGAAATTAAAGATTTTGATCAACAGTGTAAATAATTGAATATTTATCTATAATTGTTACTCTTACTCATCTTATTTTATAGAATGCCTCTTCCATGGTTAACTCTGTGGCTGATTCTGGTCACATATTTGCACGTACTTTTGCTGGAGCAAGCTTGTCGCCTAGCATGAAACACACTGAATTGACCAGTGGTCTGACTCAAGTCAAGTTTATGAACCAGTTGGCAGCCCAAGAAGACATTTCAGATGTTGTAGCAAAATTAAAGGATATTGCCTCTGCTGTGTTGAGTCAATCTTCACTTCGTGTTGCTGTTACCTGTGGAGAAGATGCTGTGGAATCAAATACAAAGTCGCTTGTCAGTTTTATTCAAGGTCTTCCTACTGAAAGCAAAAAGGCCATTCCTACTGGACCTGTAAGTTTTTTCTTTTCTTTTTACAAAACTATATATATATATATAGGTATATATACTAAATGTCATGTAGACTATATTCTTACCTGAATACAAAAACACATTTGTTCCTTTGCCATTTCAAGTCAACTTTTCTGCTAATGTATTGAGAGGTGTTCCTTATACACACGAAGATGGAGCAAGTCTTCAAGTTTTGTCATCGCTTATGACCACACACTATCTTCACAAGGAAATCAGAGAAAAGAATGGCGCATACGGTGGAGGAGCAAGATATGGAGGATTGAGCGGATTATTCTCGTTTTATTCTTACAGAGATCCACGTACATTTGCAAC
This sequence comes from Rhizopus stolonifer B9770, assembly GCA_000697035.1. Classification (NCBI taxonomy): domain Eukaryota; kingdom Fungi; phylum Mucoromycota; class Mucoromycetes; order Mucorales; family Rhizopodaceae; genus Rhizopus; species Rhizopus stolonifer. The sequence continues at coordinate 15,101 of JNDS01002606.1, forward strand.
ATTGGATGTGTTTAAAAACTCTATAAAATGGGTACAGGATCGTAAATTCACAGATCAAGAGTTGACTGAATCAAAATTATCCATCTTTCAAGGGATTGATGCACCACAAAGTGTATCAGAAGAAGGTATGCTTGAATTTGTGAATGGTATTTCTGACGAAATGATGCGATGGTATGTATAAATATATATTAATGTTAAATTTTGAAAACAAACACTCATTTTTTTTTTAAAAAAAAAAAAGGCGTAGAGAGTCACTCCTAAAAGTAAATCAAGAAGATATCAAGAGAGCAGCTTATGAATATCTTGAAAAGTCTTCTTCTACAGCCTTGTTGGGAGAATCAAGCCAACAGAATGGTTTAAGTAAAGATTGGGAAATCAATCAGTTGTAGACAATGTGCTCTTTATTAGCCTGTTAGATTGTTTTATTTCAAATGTTCATAATTCCAAAGTTCTCAAAATTATATAAAAAATAAACAACATGCTATGCTGCATAAATTACATTAAAGCATTCAACCTAAGCTTTTTTTTTTCCCGGAGACATGTAAAGCACGCTGAAATTAACCTTGATTATCTCTTCAACAGTTGCTTTACGATATTCTAAAAGCTCAAATATATATATAATGTTTATTTTATTTATTGTAACTGTTTTCTTAATAAGAAGCCTTGGAAAAATCCTTTTCAAAAACTATAAATAAGCTGTAGTCTTACTGCCTGAATTGCTACCTTTTCCTGTCTTTTGTTCTTGTTCCCCATCCTCCTTTCTTTTTTTTTTTTTTTTTTTTTTTTTTTTTTTTTTTTTTTTTTTGTTTCACTCTTTAAATGGCTTCTTTTTGCATTTGAATCTATATTGACAATTGATATAAGGCAAATGGTTGCATCTTTGTCTTTTCAAATAATGTTAGAAAGCGTCAATAATAATAATCTGAGGATAGGGATCCTTGTTCTTAAAAAGTTCCTTGACCGGTTACTAAGTGACATGAGCTTTAAAATACTGAAATCCTTGAGGAGATAATTGCTGATTCTGTAAACAAAATTTCTCTTTTGCACCTCATAGCGTAACTTGGAGCACTGAACTAATTCGAAAAAGGTGCTACTGGGCGCTTATGAAATATTCTCTTTTTTTTTTTGTTGTTGTTGCTTATGTTAGCAGTAAAGAACATGTGTTACCTGATGTGTAAGATTCAAGTGCGCAAAATTAGTTTAAAAGACCATATAAAAGTCCAAAACACAAAATATTACTTATAAATGAGACACTTCGGTAAACGGCCACAGGAAAGCAATTTCCTGACCAAAAGAGTCTATTAAAAATAATTGATCAAGGTGAAAAGAGAAAGACCACTAAAAAGAGGAAGACCTAAACTCAAGAATAACTGATGCTTGTAATAGCATATATCTAAAGGACTTTTAAAGGTTCTGCCACTATAACAGATTAATCTGTTTTTTAAAAGTATGCAATCTGTATTTTTTAAGTGTGCAATCGGAAAATTTCATTTGTACAATCTGGAATTTTTTTTTTGTGCCATCTTTTTCAGACATAGGGTACACTAAATTCCAAATCATTTATTGTTCCTGATTTCTTAGTGCAAAAGATTATGATAGCACTGATCATTTACATACATAACTCTAATTTTTTTTTTAAAAAAAAAAGATAAATGCAGTTGAACGGACGAGGGCTAATAGGGAAGAGTTATTTTATAGAGATTATTCCGGAAACTGTAAATGACAGCCGAAGACCGCTCCAATAAGGCATGATGGACACTTTGTCGCCGAAAAAAGACGCCGCTGGGGAGGGGGATCAGATAATGGGATCTCATGTTTGTAAGCAACATTAATGAAAAAGAAAAAGGAAACAGAGTTTTCTGCAATGTATTATAGTCCAAGAAAATAAAACCAGCAAGTCTTGATCTAACTATTTTTTCTGTAAAAATTTTTTTTAAAAAAAAACTTATTAAGAGCGAAAACGTGTACAAGCGGAAGATTGAAAAAAAAAAAAAAAAAAAAAAAAAAAAAAAAAAAGCGTTCTCCTCTTTTTTTTTTTGGTATATTTCTTTCGCTTTTATTGTATTCTATTATATCCGCTGCATGGCATTCAAAAAGAACAAAATTGGTGTAGCAATATACCAATTTTGGGATACCAAAATTCATTTTCTTGAATTACATTATTTGTATATCCTTTTGCTCACATTTATTTGCTCAGGACTTTTTTATTGCAAACCAGGCACAAATTGGAGTTTTATCAATTCACTGTTTATGGCAACCACTGGAACAACCAACACCGGATTGAATACAGTACCAATGTCAGAGATGTCTACCTATCACATGGTCATTCTATACTTTTCTGCTTTCTTGGGTAACCACGTCCTGATTTCCTTTTTCGTTGTCATGGTGAGACGATATTATTTCTCGAAAAGATTCGAAGATGTCTTGATGGAAAACCGTAGGCGGAAAGAAGAATACAAAAAGCAAAAGCAAGAAAAACAGACGGAGGAAAACAAAGTGTTGGGTCCTATTCGAAGAAGATTATCACTCCTTTCGATATACTCAACGCCAGTACAGAATTCGATCTTTAAAAGGGGTCACCAAGGCTCAGGCGATATACTTTCTCCTAAAATTGAAGAAGAACCAGAAGAAAGCAGCCCAATTCAATTTTCGTCAAAGATTGTAGAGGAGCCCGAGGATTACACTTCCATTCATATGGATCACTATAACGGGGACTCAAGTAGAGATAACAACGAAACCGAGCATCCAATTAGTAGAAGAAATAGCGGAGTATCTCCATTTGATCATGATACGGTGAACGAAAAAGAAAGCGAGATGAGTAATCATATGGGAAGCAACAGCACCAGTATTTACATAAACAACAACAGTAATAACAATAATAATAATGCGAACCAAAATGCTCAGCAAATCACCTTTAGAGCAGATACAAACATTTTACGAGAAAGAGAACGATGGAAGTTTCAGCAGCAAGCCCACAAAAACGATGATATCACGCTTGTTCCTGTTTACAGCAACAATTCAGAAAACGAAATTATGAGTCGACCTGTGGCAAAATCCGAATTGACCAGACACGAACGCTACCGCATCGGAGGAACAGAATACCGTGCATTGGATATGCTGGCTCGTATCGTTCCCTTGTACTATCTGGGTTTTATAATTATATTGGGGTTTCTTTTTCGCATTTATATTGCTGGTTCAACCTATGCACAGACAGTCCTTCAGACATCCAACAACAATGGTCCTGTTGAACCTTGGTTCTTTTCCTTTTTTATCACTCTTTCGGCATTCACCAACCTTGGTTTGAACCATTTGGATTCAAGTATGGTGCCTTTTCAGGCATCTCCGTGCCCTTTGATTTTGTGTATCATTTTGATTTTGGTGGGAAATACAGCTTATGCTATTATGCTGCGGTTTATTATATGGGTTTGTTACAAACTAACGCCAGAATCGAGAGAAATGGACAGAGAAACATTCCTATACCTGCTGAATCACCCCAGAAGATGTTATACCACTCTATTTCCTGCAACACAGACATGGTGGTTGTTTATTATCATGATTATTATCACTTTGGTGGAACTAGTTTCCTTTTTAGCACTAAACTATTGGCTACCTGTTTTGAATGGGATCAGTTGGGGCTCAAGATTCCTAGATGGTCTTTTTCAATCAGTAGCTACAAGAAATGGTAATTGGTCATACATGAATTAGAAAAAAGCCTTAATGATATTATTTTTTTTAGCTGGCTTCAGTATTGTTAGTCTTGCAGATTTAAATCCTGGATCCCAGCTTGTATATATCGTAGCTATGTATATCAGTGTATATCCTGTAGCTATTTCCATGAGAAATAGTAACATTTACCAAGTAAAAGAAAACACACACACAATTATACTTTACTCATCAGAAAAAAAAATACATATCAGGAAAGAGCTCTTGGTATTTTTAGAGGAGAAAACGAAGAACCTCAATCGTTTTCCGAAACAGAATTATCAGAGGCACCATTCATTAAACTTAAACGACATGCAACTATTACTAGCATAGCCAATCATTCAAAAAAGCTATTGAAGGGACCAGATTTCTTTGTGATAACACAAATTCAACGACAACTCACCAGTGATATTTGCTGGGTAATTACAGGCATTTTCTTAATTTGTGTTATTGAAGCGGAAGCCATCATGTCACCTTCAGCTGTTACGGTGGCTACTGTTATTTATGAATGTGTATCGGCCTTTGGTAACGTCGGTGCTTCGACTGGATATCCAAACACATCTACTTCACAAGCAGGTCAGTATAGGACACTGAGCAAACTTGTGATTATTGCTCTCATGTACAGAGGCAGACATCGAGGTTAATAACGACAAAGTATAATATTTATGCCATATTAACTCCTATCATAATTTTAGGTCTACCAGAGTCAATCGATAGATCCATTTTATTACCTTCTGAAGCACTCGCACAGAAAGAAAAGGAAGATCAAATGCGCAGACGAGCCGCTTCCATATCAACTCATTACGATCCAAACTCTTCTGTTCGTCCTCATTTGGCCGAAAGTAATGTCAAGGCACAACTGATATACGCTCGTTCATGTACATTATAGACCATCACTTCTCTCTCTCTTTCCTTTTTTTTTTATTATACTATGTATCATAACATATACCCTCCGCGACACTTTCAATTTCCAATAAACTGCTGAGGACTGATCTCGTATCGTTGGCAGATACCTTCAAACACTTGCCAGTTTTCCCAATATCCATAAAGTAAGGCCATATTGTATATCTGATTGGCTATCCCCTTTAATTGCGGCTTCGACTGTGGCCAGGACTGACATACCTTGAGTATTTCTGCTGGCTTCGGAGAAGAGTTCAGATCGAGTATCTTGTCTTCTCGTGCGGCGTTTCTTACAGGCTCCACAGTGTATTCCATAATGTGAATAATAAAGAGATCTTTTTGGGCTGTAGCCCCTACAATTCCCAATATGGAATCTGCAATGGGAACAATTGCATAGACATGTCTCTGATGTTTGCAGAATGCTTGATGTAATGTATTGCATGTTTCGCTTTCAGTTGTGGTGGCTTGTGGAGATAATTGAATTACATGTCTTTCAATGGTTGGATGCATGACAGGCGGTGATTGCACAAAACCTTGAATGCATAATGTTGTGAACGTATTTTGTAAGACGTAGTCATTGCTAGGTAAAGTTTTTATTGATTTTTTAATGTCGAAAGGTATTGTAAGATATCCAAGAGATAATATAATCATTTATCAAAAAAAGAAAAAAAAAAGGGGGGGGGGGAGAACAAAAAGATTACGCTTTCACAAATCCATTAATATTTCAAAGTAGAACATTGTTTAGTATGAGCCCTTTGGAACTTTATATTGATTAGGTAGGCTATGTTTGTATACTAAGCGAATCGACAACATGTACGATCAAATAATTATTTATTGTATCAATGTTTTGTAAGCTTGGTCCCTCATAGACTCATCTTGTTTAGCTACAGCAAATCCTACTTGACGACGTCCTATATCAAATACCTGTATTGTATATTTCTCTTAGCATTTATAGTCAAAGATATGTATGATGACTTACGGTATAAAAATGCTTCAAGAAAATATCGCCCAAGATCCATGATTCGACATCCTGTCCAGAAACACCTGAAAGACACATTTTGCTGGTAGGAAACATGGGAGCCAGGAAAAGAGATTCAGCTGGCAGCGTTAAAGATATATTTCCTGTATGTAAAACAAATGCTGGTGTAGCTTTGATGTTTTGACAAGGAAAAGACCATGTGCCATCTCCATTAGTGGCAGCTCCTGGAATAAGTTTATGGTATAATTCAGCATCATCTTTTGGCATAATAATAAGAGTTGAACCTAAGCATATGTAGTTAAATAAACTGCTATTAATTCTTTTCTACCCACCACTATCAACAATGGCTTTTCTTCCTGAAAAAAATATGTCACGGAATTGAGCACCATTTAGTTGTATCATCCAATAGCCATCATCAATCACTTCCGTGAAACTTAATTCACCCTCAAATCGATTACGATCAACGCCTCCAAAATCAATTTCGCCTGCGTTGTGTTGACTGTAGATGGCAAATAAGGGCTCGCTCAAGATGCCTTGAAGGGCCATCGAGATAACTGGTGGATTTTCTACACTGGTGGCAATACGAGGTAATCCTAAGCCAAAGATACCTTGAAATGGAGAGCTTGCAAAGTCTTGAGAGAGAGAGAGAATACTAAGAAAAGATTGATCGTTGATGGCAAGATCTAGGTTGTTTCCCAATCGAACTATGTCTCGTCCAGCTAGACCGTTGACCGAGCCTGTCCCATATTCAATTTGAGTATGATCTTCGCCATTCTTAAATGTGTTTGAAAGCTGGGAATTGAAAGTAACATTATGTGATTGGCAAATAACGCTTCGACAGTCGGAGGATACGACCCAAAGATCAGCGCTACCTGTGTCAAAGACTACATTGAATGACTGAGGAGGCGTTCCAATACTAATTTTGCCATAGTAACCTATTTCTATATGTCACAAAACATGTAATCCAATACTGTATTGAAGCTTACCACTTCCATGATTATAGGAGAATTGATCTTGTTTTACAAGAAATGAAACTAATCTGCTGTGATAAGGAGACGCGCTTTGTCTAATTTCAGGTTTTTCTAAGGAGACTTTGAATTGCTTTTTACTATAGCTAGCAGGTGAAGCCCAACTAACGGATAAGAGGAAGTTAAACAAAAGGATTGATTTCATGACGATGAGGGAAAAAAAGGGGGAAATTGACCAGCGAATTTGCTTAAAAGGATCCTTTTTTGTTATCGAACCATTATACATTTCCCTTGATCTTCTTAATCACAAGTTTACTTTTCAATTTTGTTTTGGTACCTTCTTTTTTTTTTGGATATTTTTAACATCAACACTAAAGATGACTGATATCTATATATTACCGTAACCTGCAAGGTTGATGGAATGTATACACAACTCTTCCATCGAATAACTTTCTTATATCATTATAGAGTTTTCTACGTGCTTGTATATATATATATATATATGTGTGTGTGTGTGTTTATTCTGATTATGTCAGAGGCTTTTGTTTTTACAATTATACGGTTTTGATACGAGCTTGGCTGAAATGCTCATTTTGCACAGTCTCAGGTGAACAACAAAATGTCCTTATAGGGAACCTATGTCTTGAACAACATGTAAGTACTCTTAAAAATAATAAGTTATAAAAAAGTATAAATATAATAAAGTAAAGGCAGTGTTGTTGGAATTTCCTGCAAAAAAAAAAAAAAAAAAAAAAAAAAAATAGTGTTCTCGCATCATTTTTGTGAGACATATTTGTAGATTAAACATGAAAAAGCTAATTGTTCTTTGATAGTGTTCAAATATTCAGTACTTTACACTACATACGTTTAAATGAAGCAAAGAAGATTCCAAAATTGTCGATCTTATATAATTAATTTGATGTTGCTCATTTCGACTTTTTTTTTATGTAAGGTTTTGTTGAAGCAAACATATTGACTATAGCTTGTTCAAGTATTTGCTGATTTCATCAGTGAAAGAAAAAATAAAGTCTAATTGTCATCTTTGTCTTATTCACCATACAAGTGCCTTCTTGCTAATTTAAGATGATGTTAACAACGTTTTCAAATACATTCATTTCCAATACGTTCTCTTAAAGATTGTGTGTATGTGCTCTGGTTTAAAAACATTGAAGGTGGCTGTATGTCTATTTACAATAGCTTTACTGTACTTTATTTTTCTTTTTGTGCCTTTCCGTTCCTGTGTATCTCTTCTGTGTTGGAACTTTTTTTTTGCTTTTTTTTTTTTTTTTGTTTACACATTCTGTTTCGTTTCATGAAACAAAACATGAAACAAAACTTTAATTTATTTTTAAAAATTTCAATTCCCTTTAAACACTTTCTTTCAAAAGTTTGATTTAGGCTTTTTTGTAACACAAGCATAGTTGTCTACATAAAAATAAAGCTTATTTCATAACGCCGTTGCTCTTTTTTGTCTAATAATTTACGTAAAAGCCTCATGATGCTACATTTTTTACCTTGTTGCATAAAAGTCACACGCCGTTACAAAGCTTCGAAAAATAGAAGGTATAAATAAAGAATGAGATTTTTTCTTTTCTTTTCTTATCTCTTTCTATCTCGGTTTAATTCTGTGGTTCCAGAAAAAAAAACATTAATATTGGAATTTTTTCTGGTAAGTTCAAGTTGTTTCATTTACTCTTTCCTGGTATCAAGGAGCTCAAACAACATATCCCAAGAATTTGGAACTCGCCAATATCGCAAACCATTGTTCCTGTTTTCAATAACTGCTACGATGTTCTCTTTTTTTCTGGGCCCAAAGAAAAAGAAAAAGAAAAATTTGTTTATTTTCAGAATAAATGTGCAAATATTTGTCTACTTATCCTGAAAATAAAACGATGTAACGGCAAGTATGAAAAAACCATATTAGGTATAGCCCGTTTGATTTTTTTTAAAAAAAAAAACACGCGCTTGCCTTTTCATCCTTAGAAAGATGACAACAGATGGTTGGCTTGGTATTAAAACTGCATTATAAAGGTAATGCATATGAGATATGTAGGGTATATGTACCGAATATGAAAGTAAAATCAATGCTCCTGTAGAACATATAATGTAGAATTCATTTATTGCAGATATACGAAAGCTTAAACTACGAGAGGAAAGAGCTTGAAAGAAACTTTTCAGCATGAGACATTTGCTGAATAAGATGTATGCTACGTGACCATTTATTGTGACTACTATTGTTTTTACTTTCAAAAAAAAAAAAAAAAAAAAAAAAACTTTAGAAACATATACTAAACTGCATCAGTGGTTGAATTTTCCAAAAAGACGGGTGACTATGGTGTACTTTCCATTCCCGATTTAAAGGTGCTTGCTCTTACTTACACACTTGAAAAACAAGAAAATGGGGATGTCAATATTCGTAAAGAACCTTTGGTGGTAAATTATATATATATATATATATATTTTTGGATATTGCTTTATAACTAAAATACAAAAAATATAGACAAGACCTTCCGGTGCACTTCCAAACGCACCACCTCCCAAGTCATTTATTAAAAATCCTGCACCTCAAAAGATTGTTGATGCTGATGGTTGGGAAGTTGCTACTACCAAGAAGAAAACCAACAAACAATATAACAATAACGTCAAAAAAATAACCAAAAAGATGCAACAGGTAACAGTGGAGGACAAAGAGCCTATTAAAGAAGATGAGAAAATAGAAAAGGATAATGTAGAAAAGGTTGAACAGAACAGCAATGATGTATCAGAGGAACCCAAAGAAGATGAAAAAGTTTCTGAAGAGCTCAAGAAGGTGTCTGAAGAACCAAGTGGACAAAAAAATGTCATCGAAAGAGTAACTTCATCTGAGGGTATTCCTTTGACTGAAGAAGGTGATGATGAAGATGATGGATATGAAGGAGATTGGATCACACCTGACAATGTAGATGAATACAAGGCCATTGAGCTTGGTGTGACACCCGAGGAACTGCGTAAAACACAACAAATATCTGTTGGTTGTATGACTTCAGATTTCGCTATGCAAAACGTCTTGTTGCAAATGAACTTGAATTTGGTTTCTTCAGGTGGTTATCGAGTAAAGAAGATCAGAAACTCAGTTATGAGATGTCATGCCTGTTTCACGTAAGATATTTGGAATAATATACAGAATATTTATAATTGAATTGTATGTATATATATGTATATATAGAGTTACAAATGATTTGGAAAAGAAGTTTTGTCCAAAGTGTGGAAACTCTACACTTCAACGTGTGTCATGTAGTACAAACACCAAGGGAGAGATTAAATACCACTTGAAAAAGAACTTCCAGTACAGATTGAGAGGAACCAAATACGATATTCCACCTCCTAAAGGTGGACGTAAAACCAACAACATTGTATTAAGAGAAGATCAACGTGAATATATGAAAGCAACTCAATTCAAAAAGAAGAAGAACGTAGTAGACATGTTTGATCCTGATTTTATTCCTCTTTATGGAAAAACCGATACAAGAGAAATAACTAACAATATGTTTGGTACTGAGACAATTGGTTATGGTCGTAAAAATCCAAACTCTACCAAGAAGAGAGTTGGTAAAAAGAAGAGAACTCACCAATTTTAATTTTCCCAATCTAGAATTCATCCTTTGTAATAAAATACATATTTTAAAGAAAAAAAAAAAAAAAAAAAAAAAAAGGTTATTGTTCTTCTGTACGCATGTTGTAAATGAAAATCTTTCAAAACGCCAGAATTTCTTCTAAAAATGCGCCCTAATTCTTTTTAAAGCGCGAAGTCTTTTTTTAACATGCGCGAAAAGGGCATCCCTTTCACAACTTTTCTCCTTTCTTTTTTTTTTTCATGAATTCAGCCCATTAGAAGGAAAAAAAAATGGATATTTCTATCAAAAGTAAACAAAGAATCGACCACAATTCACAAACTTTTATGTTTTGTGTATATTCATGTTCAATAAACTCAACTTTTTTTTTTTTAATAGGCCAAACAAAAGAACAAAGTGAATTCAACTTGAAATTTCAACTTTCAATTACTTATTTTTTTTAAAAAAAAACCTAGATTTTCAAAACGACCCGAGATTTCGTAAATATGTACAGCTTGTTGAGAAGAATTTACAATCTTTCGATGCAGTTTATGAATGGGCAGATATCATCTCTTTCCTCGGTCGATTATTAAAAGTAACACAACATTTTCTAGAGCTTTGTAACTCAAATCCTTTTATTAATAGTCTTTCCAAGCCTATCCTCAGTTTCCTATTATTCCACGTAAACAGCTTGTTGCCAAGAGATTAGCCCAATGTTTAAACCCAGGATTTCCCGCTGGTGTACACCAAAAAACCTTGGAAGTGTATGCTTTTATTTTGAAAACGATTGGGGTTTGTTCTTGATATAGCAACAAGGAGCCTAACTTTCGTGTCTTTACTATTGTTATTTATTAGGTGGATCAACTAGCAGATGATCTTGCGTTATGGTCTACTGGTTTATTTCCGTTTGTACAATATGCAGCAACTCATGTCAAGGTATTTTCTTATTAATCAAAACTGTCAAAGAAACTGATTTATTTTAGCCACAAATTTTGTCAATTTTCGAGAATTATTACTTTCCATTAAAAGGGAGATTGCGAACATCTATACGTGGCTTTATCATTGCACTCTCACCTGCCCTAGAAGAAGAAGGAAGCGAATATTTTGATAAAGTAAAAAAAAAAAAAAAAAAGCAATCGAAAACCGATGGAGCCACTAAATGTATACGAATATATATTTGAATACAGGTTGTGGAACTGGTCGAAAAGCTATCAGATACCGTTGAATTGCCATTCTTTTATTCCTGTATATGGTTAGCAATGATCAGCAATCCTGGTTTGAGACCTCCTTTGCTCAACTATTTATTAAGAAAATTACCCAAAATTGCAGATAGAGAGGATGTAGCAGTTGTTTTAGGAGGAAAAGAGAATGTGAGCTTGATGGTACGCGCCTTTTCAACTACACTTAATGATCAGCAACTCCTTGTTCAACGAGGAATATTAGAATTATTAGTACAGAATTTTGTGTTGAAGCATCGAATGATACCTCACGATGATCTTGTTACTCTCATGAAATCAGCGCTTGGAATTGTATTAAGAAAGGATATGTCTCTCAACAGACGATTGTATGCTTGGTTATTGGGCACAGACGGATCTACACAAGCACAAATCATTTATTTCAATACATTTGCGGAAAGGGCAGCAACGCAAGCAATGCGAAGCATGCTGCATCAAGAACAAACCAGCCTACAAAGACCTTACAAGATGCTTATATCTCTCATGGATAAACCTGAAGTCGGACAGCCGCTTGTGAACAGCATATTTATGGATTCATTGTTCAGTCTTCAGAAAACGCAGTCCAACTTGGAAGTCATGCAGTCAGCAAACATGTGGATGGATATGATGGAACCCTACCTGATTTGTATGAAACTGTTTGAATGTTTGGATACTAATTTCCCTTCCAACAAGCTGCCACATGCGCTGGAAAAGTTGAAGGTTGTAGAATTCGCCTTGACTGCATTTAAATTAACCGATGATGAAATACAACACGTTCATTTTCCTTTATTGTTGGCAGTACTCTCAAAGAAGCTTCAAATCTCTTTAAAAAGTCCATCGTTTACCGATATATTGTCACATGTGGATGAATTTATCTCACTTATTTTGATACTTCTCGAACAACTTCCCGAGCACATATTTCTCAAGGATCATACACCTGGTAAAGGGAAACAGTATGAAATTGGAATGAATATAGTGGACTATGTACGCGAATATTATGGTTATCAAGATGTGCAACAACAGACCGAAGTAGTGACTCAAAATGAGGAAGAAACAAAAGAAATCATAAATGACGAAGGAGATTTATCAAGTCTAAGCACCAAGGAGCCCATACAATTTCAACTGCAAAAGCGACCCAAATTTGAACCTTTACGTGGTTCAGTTCTCGTAAAGGAAGTGGCCGATAACATGATCAAATTTTTAATCGAATTTGTGGACAAGTATATTGTGCTTCCCAAGGATCTCTTGGATGGTATTGACGTGGGAGCAGAAGGGAAACGATTGAAACACATTGAACACCATTTGGAACGTGTATTATTGAATACTTGCAAAGCCATAAACTGTATGGCAAAGTACGCAGATGACGCCTTTGAAATCAACCAGTCTCTTACCAAGGCGTTACTCAACTGTAGTCAGCAAGTACACGCATTTGGCTTGGTGAATGCAGGTCTATCTACCCTGGTACAACTGATCAAACAAAGACGCTTTGTTGATGTTTCTGTCTTGAAAGATGCGACACATGTCAAGAAAATCATGGACAAGCTCTGGTTGTTCTTGTCGCCGGCTACACAAATGCTTCATATGCGAACTGTGGAACTCATCTGGCTTGTGGTTCATGTTTCCGTTCCTCATCAAGTAGAAACTATCATCTCAAACTTTCTCATTCACCAAGACAATACAGAAAGTTATGAAAAGTTTGGCATCCTCTGGGAATTATCTGAAAGCATACCCGAAGCAAGTCTTAAATTCTCGCGACCTATGATGATCGTTCTGGATTTACTTGGTGGTCATGCTCTAAAGAAGAGAATTGGGGAAAGCTGGATCCGGTCCTATTTAAACAGCTATGTTCGTCTATTGGAACCTTTCATATTGACTTTGCTTGATAAAAAAATCATACGACAGGCTACAACAAAAAAAGTTGAATGGAAACAACAAGTGTTGAAGAATCAACAGCCGAAAACGACTGACATTGCTTACTTTTTATATGTCAAACCTTTTGATACCGAGATTGTAGATTATTTGTTGACCCTTTTGACTCAACTTTTTCAATTTGGCGGTCAGAATGCACTCAAGGACTGTAAAAATCATTTTATTGATCCCGAAGGCTCTATATACAACGCAGTTCAAGCATCTTTGCTTTATACAGATCAAAATAACGACACGCTTACTTTTTTGGATGTTTTAGTACTTGTTTGCATAAGGTTATATACAAGAAATATACTTTCCATTTTTTGCACCCTCTTTTTTATATATTGACTCTTTCTATTAGATATTTAGAGGGCGAATCAAACAACAAACATTTATTACCAAGTGTTATTCGCAGTATACAGTTACATGCCATTGATTTTCTTTATCTTATTGTATCTAAACTGGACTATGTGGATACACAACTGATAGAGAAAGTCCAAAACAGTTGTTTGAACAAGTTACTTTTCTGTGTCACGACGGAAAACTTTGATTTACAACAAAAGCTACTCCACTTGCTGCACTCTACATTAGCGATCACATCAGCAAACGCATACCATGCCAAAGAACATCAAAGAAAGCTCTCATCCGAGAGTGAACTGAACAAGGGTGATGGGGAGACGAACGAGGCCATTTTAGTTGCACAATCTTACTCGGATCTATTTGTCAAAACGGTGATTGATGCATTGACCTTACCCAAGAATCGAGCCATGTTGACGCATTGGATGGATTTTCTGTCTGCGGTATTACCCTATATTAAGCATGGATTCCAACACATGATAGTACCCATACTTATCTGTATCTGTCATCAAACTTATCTGAGATGCGGTACTCTTCATGTTGCGATTCATGAGAAGCCAGATGACTGTCTTCCTTTGGAGTCTGCCGAGCGGGAGACCTTGGTCTTTCTCTCAGGGTTTGAAAGGATTGCCATGTTTTGTTTGACAGAAAAGCATGTGAGTGATGATTGGTTTTTAAACAGTACATGTGAAATGCCCATTCCTCAGTTATCTGAAAATTCTGGTTTATCTGGATTTGCTCAATTTGTTCATGAAAATCAAAAGTATGAAAAGGTATGTTTGATTTCTAATAAAAAAAAAGGGGAGGGGGGGACTAAATCTTTTTTTTTCTTGATTTTAAGCCTAGAGATGTTATATTATATCAATTGCCTGTCATTTTCCACATCTTATTAGATGTTTGGAAAGTGTTTAGAAAACCAGAATGGACAGCAGAAACTAAAAAATCTTTGGGAAATGCTAAAGTGGAAGCCATTTTATTTACTTTTTCATGTGCAGCAGACCAAGCAAAGGGTAGATTAGAAACTATCTTTGAAAAGCTCTTTCGATATTCGACGGTTGATTTTGTAGAGGCATTTACAGAGATCTTTTTTATCGAAAACCCTTTGGCATTGGAATTAGAACAGCAACAGATGGATGAAAAGGCCTTTGATTATTTACCGCTTGATGTTTTATCTGTCACACCTTCAAGTACGCCAGAACATATCGTTAGTATCTTATTAGACAGTATCAGACAAAGAACACCAGGAACATATCAAAATAGAAGAAGGAATATTTTGAGATTAGGAAAATTGTAAAGCTCCTCTCCTCCCCCCCCCTTTTTTTTTGACTATATTAACATTTCAAAAAAAAAAAAAAAAATAGGACAGATACTTCTTTATTAAGATTTACAGAGATTTATTGTGGATACATGAAAAAGCCGGAATCCATAGTTATTCTATGGCCAATTATCCATTCATTTGCCAAAGATTATCTTTCGCAAGCAAGTACATTCAAAGCGTTTTTACCTGGTTTGATGCGATTTTTAACGATTGCCTTGGAAGAACTGAGTCTGTCGGAGGGATATGAAAAGGATCGACGTATCCGAAGAGATGCGCAGGAGTTGTATCAGCGATGTGTAGATTACTGCATTTTGATTGCAGGTAAAGCATTGGACCAGAGTCTGTGGATGCGAAGACCGACGACAGTTTATGACGAAAGTGCGACGGATGACGGATCATCGATACACACAGCGGACTCAGTATTATTTACGGAGGAAAAGAATTTGTCTACAAGCAATGTGTCTGATATGGAAAAGAAGGCGAGTTGGAAGACAAGGGAGGATGGTCTGATCAACCAAATTAATCAATATTTGGCTAACCGAGTGATTCCGAGACTTCGAAAATTGGTGGGTGATAACGATAAAATTAATTCCCTTTTGAATAACTTGGTGTATTATGTAATCGTGCCCTCACTCAAGTCAAAAAGGTAAAACATTAGGAGAAGGGGAGGGGGACAAGTAAATGATAGCAAAGGTCTTAAAAAAATATTAAGCAGAAGTACAGTAATTCTTAATCAGTTATGTGAAATGGCGTATATGCCATTTACATACAAAACTTGGAGAAAGGAAGTATGGGATATGTTTATTGATAATCGATTCTTTTACATGACAGCATCTGCAGCCAAAAAATGGAAAACGGTGATTCAAACAGCATTTTCGATAGAAAAAGAAAGATTTACAGAACTCATGAACCGAACGACGATTTCTCCATCGACCACGTTTTTCTCAAATAAGGATCAAGAGATTCTGAACGGAGCGCTGAATCTGCGCAGATTATCGTTTGTTTTGTTTGCAGGCACAGTCGATCAGTACGTACCACAGCTTCCAGTGATTCAAGAAAAAATTGTAGAGTTGTTAAAACTAGAACATGGAGAAATGGTGCACATTGAAATTTACTTGTGTTTAAGAATCATGCTTGTTCGTTTTTCTCAGAAGCATCTCATGAATTTCTGGCCGGTATTGATTACTGAATTAGTAAGTGTTTTTTTTTTTTTTTTTTTTTTTTTTTGTGTGTGTGCGTAGAAATGTGCATTATCATCTGACGATATTTATGCACTCTCTCTCTCTCTCTCTCTCTCTCTCTTTCTTTCCCTCTTTCTCTTTAGATGCGATTATTCAATTCGTTTGTTTATAATGATTTTGATTACCGACCGGAAGAAGCGCAGATTGCTCTAGCCGGCTGTAAATTTCTAGACCTTTTATGTACCTTAGAACTAGACTCCTTCCAAATGTAAGTTGAAATTTTTGTTCTAAACTTTAATGCTTACATGAAAATTATAAGTTACCAATGGATCTTTATCCGTGACACTGTCGAGACATTGATTAAGCGCCCTGAATTGGGACCTACACCCATTATTGAGTTATTAAATGAAAAAATGATGAATCTTCCTAACCCAATGGTAAAAAAAAAAAAAAAAAAAAAAAAAAAAAAAATTGTATTTACAAGTCATTAACATGTATAAAAACATTCAGGATATATCTGCTATTTCCCTAATGGAGTCTACTACTCCGTCTTCAGGGTCTTTAAGACGCCCTATGCTGACAATGCATAGTATAGGATCTATTCATCAACTTTCTTTCTTTATCGAACACGTCGGACTCTATGTGTACCAATCTTCTTTCACCTTGGCTAAACCTGATCTACCTTTTATAGAAAGTCTCTTGTTAAATGATATGTTGGAAGGTGATATGGACACTTCTGTTGCTGAAAATTAACAATTCCCCTCCCCTTCCTCTTTTATAATAATAACACAACAATTAGAAGAATAACGTGACATATTCATGTCGTATAATTAAAAAGTCTTGTTTCAGTAAATAAATTAACTTTTGTCAAAATAAGCATTTGATCCGTGTATTTTTTTTTTTGAAAAAAAAAATCTGGTCTGATGCATCTAATTAACTCCTTTGTGTTAAACATGTCGTGTCACTTTAATTCAGACCTGTCCTAAAAAAAAATATGAGAATACAATCATTGAAATGACATAATAGCTGCATGTGTTATTCATTTCTCAACTTTCTATATATATACTTTTTTATTGGTGGGGGGGAAGAAGTACACATAGCATAAAAAAAAAAAAAAAAAAAAAAAAAAAACAACGTGTTTAAACTGATACAAAGCTTTCTTTGTAAAAGAAAGAGTATATATTCATACGTCACACGTCGTGTATTTCAAAATCAGATTGAAATGAACTGACAAGGTACAACCATTACTACTTTTTTTCTCTTTCTTTTTTTTGATATACAACATGCCAACAGCTCCGTATATGGCTTGGGCTATTTTTGGTGGAACGATTCTGGTAAGAAACTAGATAGATACAAGAAAAATAAATGATAAATTTTTAAATTTTTTTTTTAAAAAAAAAAAAAAAAAAAAGGTTCTTGGATTATTCAGTGTATTATTTACAAGACATTATCAAAGTTTAAGAGAAACCGAATTGTCAGCCACAGTTGTTACCATAACGGGTTTAA
Source organism: Rhizopus stolonifer B9770 (assembly GCA_000697035.1). Classification (NCBI taxonomy): domain Eukaryota; kingdom Fungi; phylum Mucoromycota; class Mucoromycetes; order Mucorales; family Rhizopodaceae; genus Rhizopus; species Rhizopus stolonifer. The sequence continues at coordinate 32,724 of JNDS01002606.1, forward strand.
CGGTTATTTTTGGTTCGATTGCAGTTATACCTTTAGATATCTTTTTGGTATCGAATACGGTAGATTTAAAGACAGGTTTAAAAAAGGAATGGGCAGATGAATCAACAATTTATTGGATGACGTTGGCAGTTCAATGCTTGTATTACGGTAAGAGTTTTAGATATGGAATGAAAGTGAATAATTTTTTTTTTTTTTTTTTTTTTTGGGGGAGGGGAATAGTGTTCTATGGCTTGATCATGTTGTTTAGTTTTTTGATCGTTCCTTTTGCTTATGCTTATTATGAAGAATATGATGTTCAAAGAAGAGCAATGACAGCATTTAAATATAGTTGTGGTCTATCCATCTTTGGTTCTTTACTCTTTTTATTTGCTTTATTTGTAAAACCAAATGTATTGCCTCTACCTATTGATTTAGAATGGTTTATTAATTTATTGATGGAAAGCAGTAAGTGGATAAAATATATGTTTTTTTTTTTTTTTTTTTTTTTTTTTTTTTTTTTGCTTATTTTGTAGATGGCGCAAAGGCATTTTGGTTTGTGGTTGGATTTTTGTTTATACCTGGAATGGTGATTTTCATTGTTTACACTGTAAAAAAAAAAAAAAAAAAAATATAAGCTTTAAATGTTTACAATCCTTTTTTTTTCTAGGCGCCTGGATTATCTCTTATTCCATTCAGACTTATAAAAGGAAAGAATGAGATTGAGATAAAGCATGATGAGATGAATCAGAAGTTGATTCATGTTCGAGAACAACAAAAGATGATTGAACAAAAATATGCTGGATCAAACGCAGCAATGAGCACACATGATTATACTTTATTGGCAAACTTTAGAGATGAAGAAAGGTATAAACTAAGAAACAAGTATTTTATTTATAATTTGTAGAATCGTATTACGTCTTATAGCCGAAGTAGAAGAAGTAGAACATGGCATTTTACAAAGAATATTCAAAATCCTGCGGCCATTTGAAGTAAGGAATTATTATGCAAAGAAATGTATCCTAAAAAAAAAAAAAAAAAAAAAAAAACACATGTGTTTCTGATGGTGTAACTTTGTAGACTTTAATTGGAATTGTCCTTTTACTATTGACTGTACTGATAATTGCGTCAATATTTATTACCATGTGAGTCACTTGGTTTTTTTTTTTTTTTTTTTTAATTATTCATGCAGCCATTTTTTTTTTTTTTAGAATTGACAAGGTCATATTTTCCGTTTGTGGTTCAGAATGTGGATATATTATAGGACAGAGTTATTTATTTAATCCTGTTGATTTTGTATTTTTACAATTACAAAAGGCAAGATATTATTATGATTATTATTTTGTATATTTACTAAAATTAATTTAGTTATTTCCTTTGGATTTTGTACTCATGATAGCCATCATGATTTATTTCTTTTTAGCCACCGTCATGGGAATTACTCGCATAGGAGTCAAGTTTCTATGGGTAACACTTTATCGGATCAGAAGGAAGGCTACTGCCCCACAAGGGTTACTCATCACTACTTTATTTTCAACCTTGGGTCTTTTGGCTTTTACTTATTCAATCACATCTGAAATAGCACCAAGTTACACACATTTCGGTAGTCAAGTTTATGTATGTTGATCCTTTTGTTTATCTTTCTGCTAAATACAAACAAACCATTTCTTAGTGTAATTATACAGAAGGTGGAGTCAGAAACTGTACTGGAAGAGAAGACGAGATATTCCCTTGTGATGTATGGGCACCTTTAGGTAAAATAAAAATAATAATAAAAATAACAAAAATAATAAAAATAAAAATAATAATAATAATAATAATAACCTGCTTTTGGGAATAGAAATATGCACACCAACGGTCACTTCAGTCCTTTTGGATCGCATCACCTTGAACACTCCCTTTTTTGGATTGATTTTTTATTATTCGCAGTGGATATTTTTAGGTGCATTCATCCTTGGTTTTCTAGTAGCTCTCTTTAGATCACCTAAAGATTGGGAACGTCAAGAAGAAGAAGAACGTGGGCTATTGGATGGTCATGATCATTTTCATCATCAGGACTCTAACCGAGTTGGTTAATGTTTATTAAACATTTTTTTTTTTTTTTTTTTATAATAAATCCTTTGGGTCGGAATGGGCTCGTGCTTATCTTTTGTGACACACATGCGTTAAAAAAAAAAAAAAAAAGAGCCTTCCCGTTTTTTTTTATTATTTTTTTAAAAAAAAAAAAGACCTGGTAAATTAATATTATATAGGGGATCCACTATTTCTCTTTCTTTCTGTGAACGATACTGTCAAGAAGGTCGATCCTTTATCCTTTAATTAGGCAAATGTAACAGAGAAGACTTACCCCCTAACGAAACTATCCGGTACCCCTTAGCCGATGTTGAACGGGATTTTAAAATTCAAATTCAACAAAGAAAATGATAGGTATAAAATAGAAGTGAGGTTTTTGGTTTGCTTTTTTATTTATTTCTTTCTTTTTAATTCATTCAAAACAGACATGTTCAACAACACTCATTGGTCCCTCCCTTGGTTAAACTATGGTCAAGAAACTCAAAAGAATAATGTGTTGGAGCATCTTCCAGAAAGTCAATTCATCTCGTTTGATTCAATGATCAAAAATGAAAATTATTCAGTTTATGATCCGTTCCTTTCTTGTCCAAGCTATTCAGTCAATCTTAATTCACCTCATGATTCTTCTTGTTCAGAAGGTACTCCCGTGTCTGATTATTTTGCAAGCTCGGTGACTGGATCCTCTTCACCTGTATCTTATGATGATGACCTTTACATTCCCCAATCTCCTCCCGCCAAAAAGAGAGTGGAAAAACGAGGCCGAAGAGTCAAGAAGGTTCAAGAAGAAAAAACATTTCCATGTGAATTCAAAGAGTGTGGTAAAATGTTTGGTCGTCAAGAACATGTCAAGAGACATGTACGCTCAATTCATACAAAAGAAAAGCCTTATGTTTGTCCTTACACAAGATGTCAAAAGAAATTTGCTCGCTCAGATAATTTGAATCAACATATTAGAACTCACAGAAAGTCAAGCAAAGAGTGTTAATTTTTTTTCTTTTTTTTTTTTTTGATTATTATTGAACCAACTGGCTTGCTTCAAATTTTGTATATTCCAACAGCAACAGCAACAGCAACAGCAACAACAACAACAACAACAACAACAACAACAACAACAACAACAACAACAACAATAACGTCATTTTATAAAAACTTATTAAATTTTTGTTTACCATTTTATATTTATATACACTTTTATTTTATTGTTAGATTCAAAAAAGTGACACGGATCGTTTGTTTTGAAAACACTCATTTTGACAAAAGAATAAGCTCCTGATTTTTTTTTCTTTTTTTCTTTCCCCCTCCCCCCCTCCTTTGTAAACAAAAGTGTACGATGAATTACCGATAAAAAAATAAAAAAAAAAATAAACATACTTCGGAACTATTTTAGGAAGCCGAACATTGCAGCAGCAGAAGCAAATAAATTCTGATAGGTTCAACTACTGCTTTTCATTTTTGATAGGTTCGTTCATCAACGTACTTGCATTAGCTTTCTATTCCTGTCATACTTTGATCGCTACATTATTTTTCCGGGACCATTTGACGTGATATAATCTTGACCTGATTCTCTCTTGTTTTTAGTGATTTTAAACGGAACTACCGTGGTGAGTTTATCTGCCCAACAAAGGACAAGATTTCGTAAAACATTTTTTTTTTAGTTTTTTTTAGGCGAGGAAAGGGGGAGGGGGGGGGAGAGAGAGAGGAGAGGAAGTTGAAAAATACTTTATGTATTTTCTTTATAGTCTCTAACAGAAATTAGGAGTTCATGTCGTCTATCTTTTTTTTTTGTCACCCGAAAAAAAAAAAAAAAAAAAAAAAAAAAAAAAACGTTTTTCAAATGTTTGAATAATAAAAAAAAAAAAAATAATAATCTATTAATAGAGATATGAAGAAATGAACAGAAGGGAAGAGAGAACAGACTCTCTGTACCACTCTCGGATCATTTCCCCTCTTTCAAAACCAAGCCGATAATTAGAAAAAAAAAGTCAAATCTATTCATTGTGTAAAAGGATTTTTTTTTCTTTACTAAAGTCACTATTTAATAAAAATGAAGAAAACATCCGATATTTTGCTTTGTTTTTTTTGTTTTTTTTTTTTTTTTTTTTTTTTGGTCAAAAA